>VDFB02325262.1:24273-48285 GCA_007258455.2 Sequoia sempervirens | reverse complement strand
CCATGATGCCTTGGCCGTCACTGGTGATATGAAACCTCCCCATGGCACCTCTCTGCTATATCGCCGATACAAGATAGGTGCCGCTGGAATATCCTGTATCCTCCCAAACTGCCTGAACACTCTGTCTGGTCGATAACACTCTACTATACGCGGTAGAGTCCCAATAATGAAACACTGGCTCAGAAAATATCCCTCATGCCTCCTCGTATCTGACCATCCCCTGAACTGACGTGCCCTATATGGCCGCCACTCTATCTCCCCTGACCGCAGCTCATCAAACGCTCTCCTCCATCCCTCCATATCACTCAACGCCTCATAGCGGAAAATCCACCCTCTCTCCTCCCCATACTCCCACGCCACAGGCTCACGATCGTCCACTGTCCCCCCCCCCTCACCACTACTGGCCTGGTCACGGCGATATGCTCCCACGCCCAAATCTGCAATAATGTCCCATGTGTAATACTCGAGATCTCCTGATAGCAGATCCCATGCATATCCCTGTATAGCTGCGCCAATACACAGGAGCCCCACGAAAATGGCCCCCCCCCCGCCACTCAATAATGTGGCGGATCACCTCCATATACCACATGCTACATGTCCGTCCACCCCGGTCTGGTAGCAGTATCCCACTAATCAATCCACACAGGAACAATGGTAAGGCTGGCACCCCTATCGTCAAACACTCATCCAAGTCCAAATTCCCCTTCACCAGGGGCAGCCTCACATCACCAAATAAAACCCTCAACGTCTCATCTAATGCTGCCCCTGTCGACACCACATCACTCACTAACCGACCCGCAATCGGTAGTCTCAAAATCGCCACCCACCGCGTCCTCCGGGTCCGCGGTCATCTCTCACTTCCGGCCGGTCGGCTCCATCTCACCCGATCTTTGTCCTTCCGCCGGATGGCTCCACTGTGAATCCCCCTCCATTGTCCCTTTCCATTCCACCTTTATCACCAAGTCCTTCATTTCCATCCATTCCACTATTTCATCCTTTTCCCCTATCCATTTCCACCTACCTAATCCCCAACCCCTCATTTTCCCCTATCCCCCCTAATCTCCCCCTAAACCCCACCCCTAATTCTGCCCTCCCTAACACTGATCACAACACCCTAGTTTCTGCCCCTAGCCCCACCTCCTTTCCTTGTCCATTCCGGCCCTCCTTCCATTCCATTCCATTCCATTCCCTTCCTTCCATTCCTGTTCCTTTCAATTCCCACCCCTGGTTTTCTTCTTCCGCCCTAACCTACCCCAGCCCACCCCTAATTTCTATCCTAACCTAACCCCCTATTTTCTAACCCATCCCCCTATTTCCTAACCCATCCCCTAACCCACCCCTAACCCAACCCCTAACCCACCCTCTATTTTCTACCCCACCCCCTAACCCATCCCTAACCCCATCCCCCTATTTTCTACCCCATCCCCCTATTTCTTAATGATATTATTAATGCAATGATCTAATCAACATAGAGAAAAAGGGTTTACATTTTTATATCATTGTACATTATAAGAAATTGAGGTAGAAGGAAATCAATTAATGAAGTATCATTTGAATCCAAAGTACTTTAAATTTTAGCAATAGTCCAATTTCTATTGTCTTCTAGCATACATTTTGTATCAAAGTCATCAATAATGACAATATTGGCACCAAAGTATGTTGAGTTGTGGATCTTTGTAAAATTTTGATGAATGTTTTTTGAAAGATGGCCCCCCTTTCCCATGTTGAATCTTACAAGATGAAATGGAAACACAAGAATGTTTGACACCATATGAATCTTAAGCATTTTTCATTATTATGGAGGAAGCGATATATGATAACTTTATGTTACATGTATATCCATAAAAGACCATAAGTAAATATAAAAAATATTATAGTGAATTATGAAATAATTCTTTTAAATGTGGATTGACATACACATTTTTCTTTCAAATATTTGGGATTTTATATAACCATTCTATATGCAATAGATTAGCACCCCGTGCTCAAATATGGGATAAGAGATTCCTTAGGTTGTGTATTTTTTATCAATTCTTAAATTGTGTCATTTGATATTGTATTTTTTATTTTCAAAATACAAAAAAATGATTAGTCAAATTTGGCATTTAAAATTTAATTATATTTAGTATTTATTATAAATATTTTAATAAAATAAATAAAAAAATTATTATTAAAATAATATATTTAAAAGATTGGTAGATGTGACTAATAAAAAAAGAAGATTTTGTAAATGTAATTATTTTGTACCTTTCTTTCTCTTAGGTCTTTCCAAGGGTTGGGAAATTTCCCCTAAAGTTGTGTGAGACATGTCTTGTGATGCATTCTCCAAAATACCTAGAATTTATTAAATAGTATGCACACTTTAGTAAAGAAAATGTCTATGTTTGTATAGGGTGCATGTTTTCTTATATAAAATTCTTAATCATGTTTTGGAATTAATCACAAGATATTCAAAGAGGCCCATCTTATTACTAGGTTCAAGAGGACATGTATAAACTATATCACCTATTGAGCATGTTTTCTCTTACGAATTCAAGTGAACTAAAAATAAAATATGCAAATTTAATAATTGAACAAGTTCATTTTTAGTTGCAACTTTGTAGTTTATTATATTTCATATATAATAATACATGTTTGTGTAATAATGGAAAAAATACTCCATAATATGGCCTTGATTTAGTCAAAATGTACTTAAATTGTACCTTGCTAAGGTGTTGTAAAGTGTTGTAACACACTTTCACACTTTTCTAAGGTTTTATTTATTAATTGAGCCTAATAAACCTCCTTTTAACCAAAATGTGCTTAAATTATTCCTTGTTTATAGTGTTATAAAGTGTTGTAACACACTTTCACACTTTTCTAGGGTTTTATTAAATAATTGGGCTTCTTTATGCCTTAATTGGCCTTATTCTGCATGCACAAGCCTCATTTAATGCATATTTCTGAGGATAATCCTGACATAAAGCAACATCCAATAATAATTCAGATGATTTTAGGTTGTGTGGCCCAGATTCGATGATCTGGGACTCATACGCCACCTTGGAGGTATGGGTCCCACCTAGGTTTTTGGGCCCTGACCTGGATTTTGCACCTTTCTAAGCATTTTTTAAAATGGTCCCATAATTAATGCCTAATGGGACTCATACACCACTTATGGTGTATGAGTCCCATGTGGCCCAAAATTAAATTTAATTCAAATTCTTGGTAGGATTTTATTCTCCTAGATCTGATGTCGGCTTGTAGTGTTGTAATTTTGAGAAATTTGGCATAATTAAGTATAAATACAAGGTTTTTTCACTCATTTTCACCTAAGACTTTTGTGAGAGCATGCATCCTAGAAAATTTGAGTTCACAAGAGAATTCAAGTGTTTAAAAGAGCATTCAAGGGTTGATTATCAAGTGTTTTAGAGCATTAAGCATCATGTCAAATTCATCATGCATCATGTTTGTTTTTGAGCTAACAATTGTGATGTAGGGTTTTATGATTCAAGTTAGCATTCAATTCAAGACTTATCACATTCAAGAAAGAGTCAAGATCTACATCCATTGGAGCCACTTCATACATGTTTGCAACACTTTATTGCTAGGGTTTGGTGAGTTGCAACATCATATTTTGTTCATTCATCATTCCTTTATCTTATTTAATTTAATTTCAAGGCTTGATTACCGAAATGGGGTTTGACTAAGGCAAACCCCTTTCCACTAACAAAAAAACATTTTCCCCTCTCTTTAGTGTGTGATTTGTAGATCTAGGTTGAAGACACATTGAAGAGCAAGTTTGGAGAAAGTTTTCAAAGTGTTCAAAGTTGTTAAAGTTGTCACCTTGCATTAGAGATCATTGGAGAATACCTACAGGTTGCAAATTAAAGATTCAGACTTGAAAATCAAGTGGAAAGGATAGAGAAGACATTGAAGATCAGAATTAGACTTTGAATTTCCAGAAAACCCTAACTGGACTGATATGCCACTCCTGGTGTATGAGTCCCAGTATAGGTCAATTTCCAAATTTTTGCAAATCCAAAATCTATATTTCTAGAAACCTGATCCTACCCAGAAACCCTAATCTCAAACTAAATCACCTAGACCAGTGTATGAGTCCTAGTAGGATTTAAAATTAGTATTTTTAGCATTTCATACCTTCATCCAGTCATCTTCATATATCCAGGTGCACACCTTTCATCTCTTTACTTTATGTTCTAATTTACATGCATTTTTAGGCCATTTAGTGAAATATTGCACTACATTAGGTTTAAAAATTTGGACCTACATTTCATTAGTCTTTTCAATCTTTAGATGTCTAGGTGCACA
Source organism: Sequoia sempervirens (assembly GCA_007258455.2). Lineage (NCBI taxonomy): Eukaryota > Viridiplantae > Streptophyta > Pinopsida > Cupressales > Cupressaceae > Sequoia > Sequoia sempervirens. Next base: position 43,977 of record VDFB02325262.1, on the reverse strand, counting down.
CCTTTCATCTCTCTACTTTTTGTTCTAATTTACATGCATTTTTAGGTCATTTAGTGAATTATTGCACTACATTAGGTTTAAACATTTGGACTTGCATTTCAGCTTGGTGGTGAACCCCTCGTTAGTTTATAATTAGACCCTATGACAACCCTATTGCAAGATCTCTTTCTCCTTTGCGTGCTTTAGATTGAGATCTCTAGGGTTTCCCTTCAATGAAATGATTGTGAAATGTGTTTTTCTCTTTGTCCTAAACCATAAGTAACAAATCCATTTTCTGCTATTTCAGTTTGTTCAATATTTTTTTCATCAAAGCTACAATACTTTGTCAATTTCATATTTCTCCTCTAGATTTTCAATGTGTTCTAAAATACTAAAAAAGGATTTTTCATGTTCATGAAAAGCAAGTGGATGCAAAGGTAAATTTAGTAACTCTTTTAATTGTACATGTATCCTATCATATTTATCTCAAAAAATATATGTACATGTTTAATATTTCTATCACTAATCTCATATGTAGACTCTAATTCATCACTTTCACTTTGCTCATCCAAATCCTCATCATGTTCTAAAATATATTTAAAAAAAAATCATGTGAGCAAGTTGATATAAAATTATTTAAGTAATGTCAAATTAAGGAAAATCAAGTGGAATTTGAGTGAGATATTACCTAGGAGACATCTTATTAAAATAATTATATAGGACAAATATTCTTACCTCTAGTTTCTTAAGGGGTGCTTGGAGGGTTCCATTTTTACTTGCAACATTTCTTGAAAGAAAAATAAATTTATGTATGTTTCTTGCTTGTACGATGAAGCAAACAATTATATTTATAGATAGACAACTTATGTGAAATGTAGCACCTATACATTTACTTAACATTCCATAGTATCTATTGGTGTGGTGGTATGCTAGCATTTCATTCCAAGTGGTGTCTACAATTTCTATTGTAAGAGGATCTCCCTTGTATTTCAATTACAACATATCAAATGTGGGCATGTCACTATAAGTGTGATTCCCAAATTTTTCTCTTTTATATACAATATAAATTAATTGCATGATCCATGCCTTAAAACATTCTAGAACAATAATCTAAGGTCAAAAAAATTGAAACCATCTTCATCAAGACCATAGTGAATTATTCCAACTTTTTTTGTTGCAGTTAAATTTGCCTAAGTACTCTTTTTTAGAAGCAATGATGACTAGGTGATAACCTTCAATTGTATGAATAAATAAACATAGAACTCAAGATTATTTTATTTTATACGTGCATTTAACAACACCACAAGGTTGAAAGATTTAAAATTTTTGTGACATTCAACAAGTTCACCACTACAATATCAATATTCATTCCAAAGTGGAATATGTATTTGAAATCATCAAGGAGAGACAATATAATTTTTAGTGAGTTGTAATGATAGTTAAATTCTATTCTAAATTCTAGAGGGAGTCCACTTGTATTGATTTATATAAAACTTCTTCAACATTGAAATGGAGTTGGAGTTTAATGTTTGCCATTTTTTTTTTCTTTTGTTGAACTCCCTCAGATTTTAAATCAATACATCTATAAATATTATTTTTTAAAATTTTATAGTGTTCAAGCACATTTTATATTATTTATAATGTATCCAATTTGTTATCGTGTTGAGTGAATAAATTAATAAATTTTAGATGGAACATTATTATTGAACTTTAGATTTGAAATCCAATTATCCATGTCGAAGGCCTCATTTATTTTTTAGAAATGACACTTCACCAAATCCATCTTTTCTTTATTTCTTAGCCCTTAGAGCTTATAGAGAATTGTTGTGTCAATCTAAGAGAGGTCCCAAATTTTGACTTGAGCAATGTGCCATTATCAAATGCTTCAATGGTGATATCAAAGTGTATCTCAATTTCCTCATTTAGATAATATATAGGTCTTATTTCTTGTAAATATTTCTCACTATAGTTCATTAGGCTCATTAACTTGGTATCTTAATCAACTATTTCATATATTTTCATTATTTACTTAGTAGTAGCTTTCATCCTTTTAGCTTAATTAGATCACATGCTAACAATGACATTTCAATGAATGAAGCCTTGCAGGTGGCCTTGTTCACATCATTCCATTGATCATAAATTTCATGAATAATCTCACACAGTGTGTTGATTTTTAAGAATCTTGATTGTCATACTTTACATTTCTCTACTAAAGCCTTTGAGGCAACAAAAGAGGCTTCTAAAACTGTTCTTTTTTGGGAAATTATGGTGTTCTTCCTATTGATTATTTTGAATCTAATTATATTATATGTTACATGTTCTTTCATCTCTTCTAGTGTTGTTGTTAGGAAATAATGAATCAATACTCAATTTATTTAATCCATTTCCTACATAACCCTATGAGAGAAAATAATGCATACAAGCTTAAAAAATAATCGTAATGCAAGATCAAATAGACAACCCAAAAGATAAGACAAGATATACTTTAGGAAAACCCTCAAGAGGGAAAAACCCAACCTCCAAAAGAACGCATACTCAATCTATTATTTAGCAATAAAATAATACATGAACTTACAGAGTTAAAATGAATCCTTTTGAAACATCAAGCATCTCTAATGCATCCTTCATGTGTCCAATCATGAATCCACATATCACATGTCATGCTTTACATATGCACTCCTCAAAAATGCTTGATACTATGACAACCCACTCACTCAACTAACCTTATCCACTAGTCACGTGTTTTCTTTTATAGACACAAACTCACACAAATACAACCAAGTGGTAAGATAAAACCATGTGTCACAAAATCATGTGAATACAAAACCATTGACCCCTTATTTAATATTGGGTACTAAATTTTTGTATTATTAAATACTTTTCCTAAATATTAAATCATTATTCTATGTCTCCCACACATAAAATAATTAACCCAATGTTACAATATAACTTACAAATGGCCCCAAATAATTACCTAATGTGGCTAAACACACCTCCTAGGTGCACCACACTAAATAATTATTTAATTACAACATTATAATAAATCAATTTATGCAATGGTGTACAACACCAAATCCTAACAATTATTGCACATGTAACATCCTTTCTTGAAATAGATAATATTGGCAAAGCATTTTAAAATGACACCTTATTGTTTTTAGCAATGAATCTACGCTTGTAAGACTAATATTCTAAACTTTTATCAATGCATCTCCCTAGTCACAAAGGTCAATAGGAATGTGTTATGTAAATATACTAGAACCAACATATTAGAGTTACTAAAATTTTCATGTATTGACGTCAAAAGCTTTTATCAAAGCCATAGTGTTAACATTGAAATCAATTTTAAACGCTTCTTTGCTCAAGAGATAATTGAAGAGATAGTCTACCTTATTTTGATAGATTATTTTAAGCATTTTTTTTGTCAGACTTCAGATAAATATATACATATTAGAATGGTGGGCAATAAAAATTGAACAATTCATTTTATATATAATTTACAAAAAGAGTTTTAATTCTTAAAACTATATGTATTCCCTATTTATTATTCCAACATGAAAATCCATGTCCTATAAGATGGATTAGAAGATCTTATTGTTTCTACCATTTTATCTGGTCTAAAATTAGAGTAAAGCATAAAGAGTTACAAACCTTGTCACTTACCATCATACCAATAATCCAACTATAGCTTTATATACAAACTAGTAACATACAAACATTGCGACACCTATCTCCATACACCACAACAAACACATATATTTGGATACCTATATGTCATTATATCACCACCAAAACAGGGTAAAATTTTTATGAATTCTCTTTTGTAGTGTTGGTGGTTTGTACGATGTAATGCCTTTTCATTTAGTCTTTTGAAATGTCAATTTTGTTCCTTTCATCTCTCATGAGAAGGTATGTATCCCAATGAGATTCCCATTTCATAGGGCTCTCCTGCAAGACCCACAAACATAGCAAAATTAAGTTTGTGAACAGGTAAGGTTGCAGATCAAGCTAATGCAAAAGAGTGATGTAAAACTATTCATATGAATACTAGTCAATACCAGGAATGAAACGTCGTAAGTAAAAATGATTTGTTTGCCTTCCACCACCTCCTGGGGTACATCAGCATATGAAACTATACGTTTAGTATTCGGATCACATGTTATCAAATGGGTCTTTTCGTCATTCCATTGTAGCCCATACTCATGCTTCACACTGTGATAAAGAGAGTGACTAAGTTCAAGATATAGATCACAGAGATGGAAGAATATTAAAAAACTTAGAAATAAATTCATCAGGAATTAGGGGAGAGAGTTTCACAGTGGAACACCTTAACTTCACGTTTGTCAAAATCTTATGTGAAAATTTCAAATCACTTCCAATTTTGTACAACAGTTTATTTGGCAACTCACATACTTCTATATTTCGTTTTAGGGCCACATCATCAAATATGATGCCACATCAGCATGCTTTTTGTTGAGATTTCCAAAAAGGTCCAAAAAAAAAGTGAGACCGACAGTGTTGCACTAAGTCATGTTTTATTGGTGTGCTAATGTGGCATCACATGATTTGTCAGTTTATGTACTTTATGGATAAAAAGTGTTTTACAATTGGATATTAAGGTGCTCCACTATGAGGCCCACTAAGGACTACTTCTATCCCCACTATTAGACCCCGCTCCACTATGAGCCCCTCTCCCCTAATGTGAAGTGAATTGAAACATATATAATCTACAATATACTTAGCTATTGTGAAATCATCTAACAATATAGTTAACCTCAGCTGAAAACTTAATGCCACTGTTTTACTATATAGGCAAACCTGTATGGTGTGACCTCGAATCCTACAATACGTGCATAATCTGTCTCAAGATTCTTATGAAAAGACACGACAAAAGATAAATGATTGAAAATGAAATATCTTTCTTCAGAACTCTGTACCAAGACAACAAAGCAGATCTCAAGTCAGACTAGTGCTTATGTTAAAAAACACAAGTTACGTTAATGTGCATGAAAATCAAATTAATCTTAAAGGCATGCAAGTCTATGTGCATGAGAGTAAGAATTTCAACTCACCCAACTGTAGCTTGCTTTAAATCCAGCCTGAAAGCCATGCTCATAAGAATGCCTAAATGCAACTTCCACTGGGAGATTATCCAAAATCCTGATAACATTAAGCCAAAACCATAAAAGAGCAACATCTCAGAACAATTTGACAACTTGTGAATAATTCTGAAAAACATCTCTTTGTTTATCGAGATAAACAGCAACACAAAACTTGAAGATTAAGATTAAAGCACTTGGTGGGTGGACGTCAAAGTGCAATTAGAATAAAAAATAAAGAATTATAAAAATAATTATGATATTGTTATGAGGATTCAATTGTGTAAGTTTTGAATCAAATTTATTGATCTGCATTTTACCCACCCTCTCCAGGGGCCGTTGCTGGGTGGGAGGTTATATTCTGCCCCCCTGCCCTTGACCTGAATGAATGATCCTAGTGTTCGAGTCCTGTGAGAATCACCTAGATGTAATAAATGCATCGAAATCATGCATTTGTATGAAAGATGGGTTCATGTGAAGTACTACTCATGAAATGCAAGTCAATGAATTTGACTCAAAAATTATGCAATTGAATTCAGATAGTAATATCATAATTTGACACACTAAAAAAATACCTCCTACTTATAAAAAATTATTGTTGTAACACTATCCTTTAAGAATATAAAATACTAAAATTTAAAAAACAACGAAAATATAAACTAAAACACCCTCACATTTGCACACGATAGTCATCATCGATCTTCTCCTTGAAATTCTTTGCTTCACTTGCATCAATTATCTTAGGCTTACCAAGAATATTGCAAACTCTACTTTCTCCCATTTTGAACTGTAGTAGTAGGAGGTACGTTAATTTATCTCTTTGTACCCACAAACATGAGAAGATGCCGGAAATATTAAGGCATTTATATTCTATATTTAGAAAAAAAAAGTTGAAAGAAACCTATAACTCACCACATAAGGAAGCTGAGTGTTTGTACAAGCCGAATTGTTTACTTTGACCTGTAGTGTATCACCTTGGACGCATAAAGAAACAATGAACATGCAGGACATAAATAACTTCCACACCACAAGGAAGGAAAAAATGAAAACATACTTACTTTGATTACATGATGCAAACTTTTCATCCAGAGTAGTAAAAATATGTTTTGGCCCTTTAAACAAGGATCTCAATAGTTGCTTGATCTAATGTAAGATGTACTAATCTTTAAAAAATAGCCTTTTGATTTTTTTCTAAACCTTGCAACACTTATAGATGCGAGTGCAATTTTTTCTTGTTTAATGTAATTCTGACAAAGAAGCATAACATGTTGATGCAAAAGTGCTTTAATGAATTCATCTTCACACAATACAACCTTTTGTTAGTGTTAAGTTTTAACTTAGGGATAATTATTTAGGCAGTTTTTCCATATCGGGTAGTTTTTCATCCGTCATATTTCTCATGTCTTTAAAAGGCCTGTACACTATGTATTTTAGCATCTCATTTTCTGAATATCATTTTGGATATTTGGCAAAATAGGCTTTGTGCTTCTCTCGTGTATCTGTGAGGGTGGCTTGTTTTTGCAGGTTGAGGATCCTGGGAAGGAGCTGCCATCTCCTACACCTTTGACTTCACTAAAAAAGGTGGAAGGCTTAGCTAGTTATGAGGTGATTGGCTTGGATGATATTGATTCATATAGTGATTGAATTATCCACAATGAGGTCTCCATGTCTTTAGAATATAGGATTGGTGATTTTGAGAGGCAAACAGAGGAGCATGCAACAAAAAATAATAGTGAGGCACTGAATTGAATAACATCATGGTTGGTGATGTTGTTGAGAAAAATGAATCATTACCATCTAGTTTCAAGGTGGAGCCAAAAATAATGAAAAGAAGCAAGACCCAAACCATCACTAGGATGACTACAAAAAGAGAAAATTATAAATTGTTATAACTTGCATGGAATTATAATTTTTAATGATCAATTTGTATTATCATGATATTCATATTATATTATCAATTGTTGTATTTGCATGTTGATGTGATACTGCATTCTTTTTTTATTCAAAGCCAATAGGAAGCATTTCCCAATGTTCTACAAAATTCTTTCATATGTTTTGTAACTATATTTTGCATGTTTTTTTTAAAAGGAATTTAAGTATTTTTAAATTTACAAGTGCATGATATTCCCACAATTCATGTAATGAATTTATAAAAACTTTTGGAGGAAAAACGTTTGTATCTTTTTTTAAGTGATTTTTAAATTTATAAGGAATTCAAGTATTTTTAAATTTGTTGTGTTATGCTAAGGTATTGTTGAGTTGTGGAATCCTATTCAGAATTAGGATTGTTATGTTTTACCAAGTTTTTGCCACATTTGAATTTGAATTAAAATTGGGATTATCATGTTTTGCCAAGTTGTGAGTTTTTGAACTATGATTTAGAGTAATTCATAAAATGATGTATAAACATCTAAAATCATCCACATCCTAACCATACCCAATTTTATCCTCTTCTAGTGTTAATTGAATGAAAATAATTATTTAATTAACCTTCCTAACCATCTTCATAGCATTAATTAAATAAATGTCAATCATTTTTATTAATTTATTATTTATCCTCCTTTCTTATATAGTTCACCCTTAAATAAATAAATTTAACATTTATTTAATTAATTTCACCCTTCATATCCTCATCCTCAAAAATTTAAATAAATATAAACTATTTAATATTAAATTCCCTCAAATTTCATCTCTATTCATTAGATAATTAAAACTAATTGATCCACTTGCACATTACTAAGCATGCTTAAGACATGGTCAAACTTGTCATTTGCTTGTCCCATCCATCCCACTTCTCCAAAAACATTGTCATCAAGTCCTATCCATTCACTTCTCTAAGAAAATCCCCACTCTTCACATGTCTCCAAAAAGTACTTTATAAATTTATGAAAAGTACCTCTTTGATCATCACACTTTATCTATTTCCAAGATAGTCTTGTCCATCTAAATCCTTTCAATCCTTTCTCTCTTAAATTGCTCCTATCACAAAGTGACAATTGGAGGATTTTCCTTTTCCTGATTCTCTTGAAATCATCCCTAGCCCTTGATCTTCAAATCCAATTTCATCCCTTAATCATCCATCTTGGAAGTCTTTAAATGAACCATCTTGTATGCCATTTAAAACACACACCTTAAATGTCAAGTTAAATGTTTTCCTTTTAAGAAACCAACATACCTTCAATCATACATATACCATATAGTGTGTGCAACTGGTGTCATTTAGAGGATTCTTACAAGGTCTTTCATCTTGAGTGCAAATACCTCTTTGGCTCAAATAGAGGTGCATTTGGGTACAAGTAATGGATTGATTTATTATATTTGATTCCTTTATTCATTATTTGTTAAACATTATTATTCATATTTCAACATGCTTGGTGGGACCCCACATCCCAAATCTAACCTTCATTTGAGATTTTATGAACTTTTATGTTGCAAGTTGATAGTTCAATGCATTTGCCTTGTTGGAATCCCCTTTTGATGTGCTTTTCTTTAAATTTATTCTACTCCCATGTTGTACATTTGACCCTATTTACCTAATAGTAATAATTGATGTAAGACATCTCTTGATGGGTCTCCCTTGGTCAAATTTTGCATATGTGTTGTTCTCCCTCATCCCCCATGTGCCACTTATGTGTTGTGAGTTATAAGGTCTCAAGTATTCTAAGTGTGGGGTGTTATGTTTATCAAATTCCTAAGTATGTTTAGTATTATTAGAGTTTTAGACTTTTAGAGTTTCCTATCCTTGTGTACCATTTCCCTCTTACCTTGAAACCTCAATCATTTGTCTTAAGTTCCTTCTTGCATCAAAATTTTAGAGTTTCCCTTGTTGGAGTGTCATCCTCTTCATCCCCCCAAACTCTAATCTCTAACTCATCTTACTAAGTACCTTATCAAGATTTTAGAGTTCTCCTTCTTGACATCCCTTTCACCTATTCCTCACTCATTTCCCTAATCCTTTCCAATGTTTTATGTAGTGCCCCTCCAGTTGCTGCACTTTGTTTCAGATTGTTTATTTTCTGTTGGTAGTTGTTTTAGTGTGTTTTTTGAAATATGCTCATCTGTAGTTAATTGATGTTTTAGTTTCATCAGTTTTGATTTGACATTCTATTGGTGAAGGGAACGTGATTGCATCACTCGCTTGAGAGTGCCTTGTGATTCCACAATTTTTTCTTCACGGTGTGTTTGATTCATGATTTATATATATGTACGACATATGTTTTTATTGCAGGATTGCAGGTACAGGACATCGACTCCACCTGGATTTATAGGTTTGAGCGTGTCCATTTCCCAATGGTATAGTTGATTGGGAGATAGTAATGGGGTTTCCTTGTCAAGCCACAACCCTAGTCACAGTGTGTCATCAGTCCTTGTTTTAGTATGCTTTGTTGTTATGTTGTCCATGTTTTCCTTGTCATTTATTTATTTTGCAAGGTATGTTCTATGAGAAATTAATGTTAATTAATGTTTATAATGGTTTTTAGTAATTATTTAATTAATTTTGATTAATGTTGTTAGAAGCTTTATATTTGATTTAATTAATTAAAGTTAATTTGTTTTGTAAAGTGATTTAATCTTTGTGATTACATTTATTTTACAAAGTGATTAAATTAATTAGATTAAATTTAATTAGAAATTAATACGTGAATTATGAATTATTAAATGCATAAATATCTTGTAATTATCTTAGAGAAAATATCTATGATTTGGTTGAAAATATATTTTATTTGTGACATGTGTTAGAAAAATTAAACATTGTTGTTGGGAATTAATTATCAGAGAGAATATTTGTATTAACTGAAAGAAGAAAGAGGCTACTTCACTACAATGAGGAAAGATATTTTAGGAGGTTGTTAAAAATTGGTTGTTGAAATATGGGGAAAGAAGTTCTCAGGAAATTTTGGCTCTGGTTTTATTTTCATCTTTCTGGAAAAGTGGATAATTTGGAAGAAACTTTGGTAAATTGGAATCTGAAGGCGAAGCTCTACTTCAAACATCTTTTCCTCAAGCATCTGGAAACAAGTTCCTTAATTGTTATTATTGATATGCAAATTGGAAAGATTTCTTCTACAAGAATAATATTATATTTGTTTAGAAGCTTTAATATATGTTGAAAAATTGAAAGATTGTCATGTTTGGAAAACTGTCGTAAAAGCTTTAGAGCTTCTGTAGAAATTGATTTTAAAAAAATAGAATTCCCAGAAAGATTTTGTAGAGAAATTTGAAAACCTCTATAGAAAATTGTTATTTTTAAACAAAAGATATTCTAGAAGGAAAACAATAGAAGATTTGGAAAATCTCTGTAGGAATGGATTTAAAATCCTCCTGTCAAATTTGTAGAAAACCTCTATAAAATTTTGTAAATATTTCCTATAAAAGATTATTATTTTTCTTCCATTTAAATTTATTTGGCTTGAAAAAAATTATAACCTTATGGAGAACTTGAAGTTTTTATAGTGCCTCCCTTGTACCATTCTTTCTCTTTGTATCTGGTATTTATTTTTTCATACCGTGGATTTATTTTTCTTGGCATCACTAAATCTATTTGTTATGGCAAGTCTTCCGCCTTGGAAGCCGTCACATGCAATAACTAATCCCTTCTTGTGTCTCTGTCTAGCATTCATTAATTAGATATTTTCTCTTGATATGGCTTAATCTCGTTGAACATTGGGGTTCCTCTGAGATAGATGAGTCTATTCGTTGTAATTCCAATCCAAGGGAAATTCAATTCGAAGTCTTCTTGTAGGAAGTTTTCTTCTCTGGCTGGCAAATCTAATTTATGCCAAAAGCTTCAGTTCATAGTTCTTAACGTCCTTTATGTCTGCATGTCTTTAGTGATTGGCTTTACACTAATGAAAACCAATATGCCTCAATGCAATCTCCGTTTGGTTTAGTAAACTGTTTGTTATGTTATGTTAATTGTGTCGTGACTGCTTGTTAGCTCATTAGCATAAGAGCCGGTGTGTATATGTATTCATCAACCAATTTATTGTTTGTTTACTTGCTGAAACTTATGTCTTTCTCCCAGTTGCGCAATATGTATAGTCAAACTGTAGATTTTGGGAAATTTTTCTTATACATGCTAATTGGTTTAACTGAGACAATGGAGTTGCTCGACACTCTGTATGCATTTTTCTATGGATTTTCTTGTGTCTTAAGCACATTGTAGCAACACAAGTGTTAATGCTTTCTTTTTTTTAATATTTTCTATCTACTATGGGTCTATGCAAAGTTTGCATGTTTCTCTGAAGTCAATCTTGACTCCTTTGTGGCTGTTACTTTGGCTGCGAATATCCATTCAATATTCTTATCTTATGTCACCTTATGTTAGCCTTGGCCACTTCCCTGCTTCCCATGCCCTGTTCTTTCTTGTGGATGCCAAATAAACTTGTATCAATTTTCAAACAAATTATAGTACATGCGTTGGATTCAAAATTGTGTTGAAGTATCCTTGTGACCCTATCGTCGTCACCTCTCTACTCATACTTTATCTCTTAACTTGTGTTAGTGAAATCCATGCATTAAAACATTTGATGCAAGTTATCTTTTTTCAAGTCATGAATTGTAAGTATTCTTGATATGTGTATATCCTTTATTTTTCCAGCACAAGTACTCTGAGAATTCATTGATTCCCTCTGTGTTGATATTTGTATCATGGCAAATCGAATTTCTACATGTAGGAATTTCCTATGCTGGTGAACTGATCCTTAAACTTTCTCATTGTCCATTATATGTGATTCGATGGTATGTTAGAATAGGCGTTGGCAAACTTTTAAGTCATTGCTGTTAAGAATAAATCTTCAGTGTGGTAACCATCACTCCTTGTTATGCGTTCTAAAAGGACATTATTTACTCTGAAAAGAAACCGTCACCCCTGTTTAAGTCGTCTTCATTTGCATTTGCATTTTTCTTTAAAATTTGATGTCTTTTCTTCATTGGGTTATTGGGTTAGCCGAATGGCTTTTATCGAAATCTTGTCTGCTGATAAAAGACCTTTATTTTGTCTCATAATTCGTATTTGCACTTCTTATATAAAACTATGAATCGATGTCTGTGGGAAAGAATCAATTTGGAATTGATTGTAACTATAAGCATTGTGCGAGCCTTGTTGTTTGTCGAAAGTAGTTGTAGATTCATTTTGGGTCGAACATAGCATAACGCCTACCTTCACCACTTTGGATTTTTAATCTCATGCTTTGCGACTGCTTGGAAATCTTGGGTTTTGACAATGTCTTGGCTCTGTATTTTCCATTGGTCGTCCTTAGTTTTCCTTTGATTGGCAATCGATCCATTCACCTGTAGTCTATTGAAACCTTGAGCAAACTGCATGCATTAAGTTAAGAGAATTACTGGCCGCTGCCCTGCTATTTAGTTCCTTTATCCTCTTTGCATGGTAGGAAACTTTAGTTATATGTGAGTTTTGGATTCATTAGAGAACCATTAGTTTACAAACTTTTTTATTATCTAGTCCACTGCCCCTCTCTATTCTTCAACTGGGAATTCTCAGATGAGAACTGGGAGTGAACATACGTGATTTAGTTCCTTACTTAGTGTTTGTTAAATAACTGTAAATGTAAGTTTAAACCGTGTTTCTTGAGCATTGAGAGATCGCTCTAAGTGTGGCTATGTCAGCATGAAATAATGTCATAATTAAATGTCAATCTCTATTTTTGACCTACGCAGACTATGTATAGTTGAATAAGAATGCATATGTATGTAAGTTACTTAAAACTTGGTTGCGAATTTTGTCATATCCTTAAAGTCTTGACAAAGATAAATTTGTGTAACCAAGTTTGTAATTATTGATTATATATATAAATGCTTATGTTTATGTTATATATATATGTATATACTTTAGTATATAATATATATTTATGTTTTAAAAGAGGAAATTGGTTTTAATTAAAATATAATTTAGAAATTGAAATAGACAATTAGATTTAATTTCTCTATTGTCTGTAATTAAAATTGTATTAAGTTAGCTTATTTTGGGCAATGTATTGTTGTATTTTATTGAAATGGAAATTGGATTTAGGAAATCCTAATGGTAGATTTATTTCCTGCTTGAATTGCCTATTAAATTATATATTTTTTTGTTCTTGTAAATTGGAGAAATTGGTTAGTTGTGTATGTAAGTCTTCCAGATGATGTTATTTTATGAGGGGGTTGTGATTTATGGTTCAACCCTTTGTGTTCCTTGGGTAGTGCACTTGGTTGTGATTCAGTTTAAATACCCGGTTACTTCTAATGGGATATGTTGCCTTTTATATTTTGGATTTAGATTAAATATCTGTATTGTGCACTATGTTTACCCTTGGGTTTTGAATTATATCCTTGTGTTGTTACTAGGGGAGTGGCTCTCAATGGGGGTCAGTGCACAAAGTGGTGCTAGGGTAACTCATGTGAGAGTTAGTTAATTCAGTGGAAATTAAATAATTGTATTAGGGAAAAGGGTAGCTTAAATCATATAACTTGTTAATTGTGACTTGCCCATGGGCTCAAGGGCTTGTTTAGAATTGGGATGAGATGAGAAGGCCTAGAATGGAAAGATCATTATCTTGTCCCTTTGAAAGATAATTGATTCCATGTCGGTTTGCATGTGGGGCTGGGGGTCATGAGAGTCTACGAGGGTAACCCAAGATGGGGGTCAGGGCCTAAGAAGATCCTCCAGGGTAACGCATGCAGCTTTGTGATGACACTCCTCCTATGAAAATAGTATGTATTGTGCGGTTGATATACTTGATTATTTTACTCTAGAAGCAATGTAACCTTTATGTATGTATTGTTCTTGTATGGTATAGTATTGTGTGTTGCCTGTGTCTAGAGGTTGTTGGTTTTTCCTAGGAAGCTATTTTACTATCTCCTAGTATGGGGGGTGGGCCTTCGGGTACCACTTAGTTTGGTGGAACGTGCACCTTACACCGTTGGATTCCCATTTCATGTTCGTGGTGGCGAGATCTTCCAAATTGGAGAGCTCACGTGTACCAGTTGCTTTTTACTATTTCTTATGTTCTTTTGTATCGGTTGGATACTTTGTATATGTACTACTCCTCATTTGTATTCGAGGAGGATTCTGTATCATTGTAATTGTAACATTATTGTATGATCTTCCTCATTTTGGAAATGAGTCTTGTAACTGCTTTATGGAATGAATGCAATCTATCAATGATTCATTAATGTACTTTATATCTAATGTCATGAGTTTAATGCTCTTGGATCTATGTTCTTTATATCATGAGTTTAATTTTATATGCTATGGTTAGTTCACTTTTATAAGTTATGGGATTCAAATGTAGGCGTTGTTGCATACCTTCGAGGATGTACGCATTGAGTGTAGTTCACTTTACTTGATATTAATTATAATTTTTTTTAAAAAAATTTGTTACACTTTTGTTGTGTTTGCGTTGTCCTCTAGGGTTACATGGCGGGGAATTACACATGATATCAGAGCACAAGGTTCTAACACTGGGTACTCTAGATATTTGTGAGACCATTACGTTGACCTAGGTGTTTTACTCTTGAGTTTATGTTTTTCCTTTGGGTTGTTCTCGCTTGTTTAACATGAAGTTGTCATTAGGTGGTGTTGGTACAATAGTACAAAAAACTAGTAGAGAGGATAGGACCCTCGGTGTAGTGCACAATGCACCGATATCCTTCCTATTAGGGAATGCATTATGAAAATTTGCGTAGTGTATGAATGCAATGTCTTGTGAGTAGATGTATGTTAAGTTAGGATTAGTTGGGACTTATAATTTTATTAGAGTCTAATGTTACCCCAGTTTGTGTGCAGGGATGGGAAGGTTCAAGGGAAGAAAGAGGAAAGGAAAGGCAGTGAAGGCTGCCAAGAAGAGTGTGTTCATCAAAGAAAACCCCACACCGGAAGCTCCACCTTGTATTTCCAATGACGAGACCTTGGCGGCCCAGGCCCTCTCTCAGCTCAAGATGTAAAAAGGAAAGAAAACCAAAGAGTCAGGACACAGTTAAAATGAAGAAACTGTTTGTTATCAGGGATTGGTCGATGGGGTGTGGACCTAACACACCTATTTTGTCTAAGGAAGAGAAGGAAATCCTTCGTACTCAGCCTTCTGCTTCCATGAAGGTGGGTATGGAGTCGGATGAGGACCCTAAGGAGTGTCCCCTATCAGATAGCGAGTAGTCTGTTAGTGGAAGTATGGATGTAGTATTTTTCTTGTTTCCTTTGTTAGGATGACACTTATTATGTTTGCGATGTGCAATTGATACTTTTTATGATGTGATATGTACTTTGAGACTTTTTTGGTGGTCATTGCACCATTTTGATTGGTTTGGATGATTATGACTTCCCTTACTGATTTTTATGTTACATGAAATTATGGAGTTTTATTGTGATGGATAAACTTTACTTTGTGTAACATGAGACTTATGTTTATGTTCGCTATACTTCTAATTAGTAATGGTCATATGATGTGCATGTTGTACCTTATTTTGCGGCTTCCAAGAGTAAGTTGAAACTTAGGGGGGAGGATGTAGTGCCTCCAGTTGCTGCACTTTGTTTCAAATTGTTTATGTTCTGTTGGTAGTTGTTTTAGTGTGTTTTTTGAAATATGCTCATTTGTAGTTAATTGATGTTTTAGTTTCATCAGTTTTGAGGTGACACTTTATTGGTGAAGGGAATATGATTGCATCACTCGCTTGTAAGTGCCCTGCGAATCTACAATTTTCTCTTCACAATGTGTTTGATTCATGATTTATATATATGTATGACATATTTTTTTTTTGCAAGATTGCACGTACAGGACATCGACTCCACCTAGATTCACAGGTTTGAACGTGTCCATTTCCCAATGATATAGTTGATTGGGAGATAGTAATGGGGTTTCCTTATCAAGCCACAACCCTAGTCATAGTGTGTCATATGTCCTAGTTTCAGTATGCTTTGTTGTTATGTTGTCCACGTTTGCCTTATCATTTATTTATTTTGCAAGGTATGTTCTGTGGTAAATTAATGTTAATTAATGTTTATAATGGTTTTTAGTGATTATTTAATTAATTTTGATTAATGTTGTTAGAAACTTTATATTTGATTTAATTAATTAAATTTAATTTGTTTTGTAAAGTGATTTAACCCTTGTGCTTAAATTTATTTACAAAGTGATTAAATTAATTAGATTAAATTTAATTAGAAATTATTATGTGAATTATTAATTATTCAATGCATAAATATCTTGTAATTATCTTAGAGGAAATATCTGTAATTTGGTTGAAAATACATTTTATTTGTGACATGTGTTAGAAAAATTAAACACCGTTGTTGGGAATTAATTCTTGGAGAGAATATTTGCATTAATTGAAATAAGAAAGAGGCTACTTCATGACAATCAGAAAATATATTTTAGAAGGAGGTTGTTAAATTTAATTGGTTATTAAATTATGGGGAAAGAAGTTTTTGGAAAATTTTGGCTCTGGTTTTATTTTCATCTTTCTGGAAAAGTGGATAATTTGGAAGAAGCATTAGTAAATTGAAATCCAAAGGCGAAGCTCTACTTCAAACATCTTTTCCTCAAGTGTTTGGAAATAGGTTCCTTAATTGTTATTATTGATATGCAAATTCGAAAGATTTCCTATACAAGAAAAATATTATATTTTCTTAGAAGCTTTAATATATGTTGAAAAATTGAAAGGTTGTCGTGTTTGGAAATTTTTTCGTAAAACCTTTAGAGTTTCTGTAGAAATTGATTTAAAAAAAAATAGAATTCCTAGAAAGATTTTGTAGAGAAATTTGAAAACCTCTATAGGAAATTGTTTTTTTTAAACAAAAGATATTCCACAAGGAAAACAATAGAAGATTTGGAAAATCTCTCTAAGAATGGATTTAAAATCCTCCTGTCAAATTTGTAGAAAACCTCTATAAAATTTTGTAAATAGTTCCTGTAAAAGATTATTATTTTTCTTCCATTTAGATTTATTTGGCTTGAAAATAATAATAACCTTTTGGTGAATTTGAAGTTTTTATAACGCCTCCCTTGTACCATTCTTTCTCTTTGTACCTGGTATTCATTTTTTCATACCATGGATTTAATTTTCTTTGCATCACTAAATTTGTTTGTTATGGAAAGTTCTTCTACCTTGGAAGCCGTCACATGCAATAATTAATCCCTTCTTGTGTCTCCGTCTAACATTCATTAATTAGAGATTTTCTCTTGATATGGCTTAATCTCGTTGAACATTGGGGTTCCTCTGAGATAGATGAGTCTATTCGTTGTAATTCCAACCTAGGGGAAATTTAATTCGAAGTCTTCTTGTAGGGAGTTTACTTCTTTGGCCGACGAATCTGATTTATGCCAAAAGCTTTAGTTCATAGTTCTTAACGTCCTTTTTGTCTGCATGTCTTTCAATCGTTGGCTTTACACTAATGAAAACCAATATGCCTCAATAGGATCTCCATTTGGTTTAGTAAACTGTTTGTTATGTTCTATTAATTATGTCATGACTGCTTGTTAGCTCGTTAGCATAAGAGCTGGTGTGTATATGCATTCATCAGTCAATTTATTATTTGTTTAAGCTGAAATTTATGTCTTTCTCCTAGTCGCGCAATATGTTTGTTATGTTCTGTTAATTGTGTCATGAATTCTTGTTAGCCCGTTAGCATAAGAGCTGGTGTGTATATGTATTCATTAGTCAATTTATTATTTGTTTAAGCTGAAACTTATGTCTTTCTCCTAGTCGCGCAATATGTACAGTCAAACTGTAGATTTTGGGAAATTTTTCTTATACATGTTGATTGGTTTAACTGAGACAATGGAGTTGCTTGACAGTCTGTATGCATTTTTCTATGGCTTTTCTTGTGTCTTAAGCACATTGTAGCAACACAAGCATTAATGCTTTCTTCTTTTTATATTTTTCTATCTACTACGGGTCTGTACAAATTTTGCATGTTTTTTTGAAGTCAATCTTGACTCCTTTGTGGCTGTTACTCTAGATGCGAATATTCATTTGATATTCTTATCTTATGTCGCCTTATGTTAGCCTTGGTTTCCCTTCTTCCCGTGCCCCGTTCTTTCTTGTGGATGCCAAATAAACTTGTATCAATTTTCAAACAAATTATAGTATTGGCGTTGGATTCAAAATTGTGTTGAAGTATCCTTGCGACCCTATCGTCGTCACCTCTCTACTCATAATTTATCTCTTAACTTGTGTTAGTGAAATCCATGCATTAAAACATTTGATGCAAGTTATCTGTTTTCAAGTCATGAATTGTAAGTATTCTTGATATGTGTATATCCTTTACTTTATTCCGCCGGCATAAGTACTCTGAGAATTCATCGATTCCCTCTATGTTGATATATGTATCATGGAAAAGCAAATTTCTGCATGTAGGAATTTCCTGTGCCGGTGAACTGATCCTTAAACTTTCTCATTGTCCATAATATGTGATTCAATGGTATGTTAGAACAGGCGTTGCCAATCTTAAGTCGTCGCTGTTAAGAATAAATCTTCAGTGTGGTAACCATCACTCGTTATGCGTTCTGAAAGGACATTATTTACTCTGAAAAGAAACGGTCACCCCTGTTTAAGCCGACTTCATTTGAATTTTCATTTTTCTTTAAAATATGATGTCTTTTCTTCATTGGGTTATTGGGTTAGCCAAATGGCTTTTATCGAAATCTTGTTTGCTAATAAAAGAACTTTATTTTGTCTCATAATTCATATTTTCACTTCTTATATAAAACTATGAATCGATGTTTGTGGGAAAGACTCGATTTGGAATTGATTGTAACTATAAGCATTGTGTGAGCCTTGTTCTTTGCCGAAAGTAGCTGTAGATTCATTTTGGGCCAAACACAACATGACGCCTACCTTCACCACTATGGATTTTTAATCTCATGCCTTGCGGCTGCTTGGCAATCTTGGGTTTTGACAATGTCTTGCCTCTGTATTTTCCATTGGTCGGCCTTATTATTCCTCTGATTGGAAGTTGATCCATTCACCTATAGTCTGTTGAAACCTTGAGCAAACTGCATGCATTAAGTTAAGAGAATTACTGGCCGCCACCCTCCTATTTAGTTCCTTTATCCTCTTTGCATGGTAGGAAACTTTAGTTATACAAGAGTTTTGGATTCATTAGAGAACTGTTAGTTTACAAATTTTTTTATTATCCAGTCTGCCGCCCCTCTCTATTCTTCAACTAGGAATTCTCAAAAGAGAACTGGGAGTGAACATACATGATTGAGTTCCTTACTTAGTGTTTGTTAAATAACTGTAAATGTAAGTTTAAACCGTGTTTCCTGAGCATCTGAGAGACTACTTTAAGTGCGGCTATGTCAACATGAAATAACGTCAGAATTAAATGTCAATCTCTATTTTTGACCTATGTAGACTATGTATAGTTGAATAAGAATGCATATGTATGTAGGTTACTCGAAACTTGGTTGCGAATTTTGTCATATCCTTAAAGTCTTGACATAGATGAATTTGTGTAACCAAGTTTGTATTATTGATTATATATATACATGCTTATGTTTATGTTATATATATATATATATGTAATGTACATTTATGTATATACTCCAGTATATAATATACATTTATGTTTTAAAAGAGGAAATTGGTTTAATTAAAATATAATTGAGAAATTGAAATTAATAATTAG
>VDFB02325262.1:0-21812 GCA_007258455.2 Sequoia sempervirens | reverse complement strand
TTTTTATCTATCTAGTCTTATCTAGGTCCTAGAAGGGAATCTTTCTAGTAAGCATAATTAACTAGGAGGTAATCTTTCTAGTTAAGCATTAGTTGTCACTTATCTTATCTAGTTGGCTTTTATTTAATGCTTGTGTCCTAGGTTATTTAATATTGGCTCATGTCATTTAATTATGACACAACCATTCAATGTTGGTACATCATCACCCTTTCCTATATAAGCAAGGATTCATAAGTACATTGTAGTTGAGATAGTTCAGTCATTGTAAGTCTAATATATCAATGCAATATTGAGTATCGCATATTGGCCATATCTTTCATCCATTGTTGTAATTTCATGTTCTTTCTTTTTCCTTTTGTAGAAGATTGTTTTTGGTTTTTGCAGGTGATCTTGGAGGCTTGAGTCCTTGAGTGACTCTAACATGGTATTTGAGCTTCAAAATTGTAAAACCCCTTCTTAGATCTGAGGGTGATTCAAGATTGAGCTTTTGCAAGGTACACATTGGGGTGAAACGAACCTTAGGGTTGAGTCCAGAAGGCCCAAAAACCCCTATTTTCATATAAAACATTTCATATTTGGGGGAAAAACATTGGGCCATTTTTTTGAGGGTTTGCCCAGGATTCACAAAAACTATTATGTATATTTGTACATAATCCGTACATTGTACGGTTTGTAAATTGTTGTACCATCGTGTAGTCTATAGTATTGTCCTCTATAGAATATTCTTCACATCTAGCAACATATACTGTTGAATATCCTCCTTTACGTACATTTCACTGCATTAGTCTATGCCACTTGTTTGGTCGGTACGTTTTCACAGTCAAGGTATGAATTGTGTAGTTTAATATTAAAATATTATTTTTAAAACACAGGTTAAATTTTTTTATTGTTGAAGGTTTTTGGTTGGTAGCCATTTGTTTTGTCACTGCTCGTGGATTTTTTAACTCTTCCGGTTGGGGTTTTATAAACCCTTGTGGTCACGTCGCTAGGGTGGGGGCTTAAGGCTGGCGGAGTAGGAGCGACACAACTCCACCTGCTGCCTACTCCCCACCCCACTACCGTCAAGGGTTGCAGTGCTTTTTTTATGATTTTTGTAGGTCATTGGTTGTATTATGGATTGAATGCTTAAATTTTTGATTGCCTAGGTGCAAAATGTTGTTCCCTTATAGCCCCAATAGGGCATTTTTGTCTACGTAGCATAACTTTATGTCTAGGTGTCAAAAGTTTGCAAGCAAGATCTCAACGAAAAATCTAGTTCTGAGCACGTCACAGTGGTGCAAGCCATTTTTTTAGATTTTTCCTCAGGTGAATTTTATTGTTGGTTGAAATCAAATTTTACTTTTTAGACTCTCGAGCTCATAAATTTTTGCCATGATCTCTGATTTTCATGATTCTTGTGGCATTGTAAAGGTATTGCTCCATCAACATCAACATCAAGGAGCTCTACATTTCCATTCATGCACTTTTTCCATATTCAGTCCTAGGTATCTTTTATTCAAATTTGTGCAATTTTGCATTATGGTTGATTTCTTGGACATACTACAACCTAGAGAAGTTTTTTCCACTTGGGAAGGCTTCATTTTCAGTGTAGATCATATTAGGAGAGGTTACCTTTAGTTTGAGGATCTCATTCTAAGATATTGTTGTAATTTTTCCATCTTTGATCCATCTTGGCATTATAAATCTGGAACACATTTCTGGCATTGTAAACACACTACATATAAAGTTCCAAACATATTATTGGGGGGATTATTGATTGATTGATTGATGGGGAGGGTCTCTTGGTGCATTATTTTGATATTTTTTCTTGTGCTCTTTCATTTTCATGGATCATTCTAAGTTCCTTTGCTAACATCATATAGCTATTCAACCCCGACATCAACATGCATGAAGTATACTAATGAATGAAGGTCACTCTCTATATGTTGAAAATAAGGACCTAAACCTATTGATGATGAAAATAGATAAAATAGATGATTGAACATACCAAAGCTCTTGGATGTCTTAGTAAACTAGTTTCTCAAGATTTATTGTTCCAAATTGAATCATGCAAGAATTCTAATGAGGCTTGTGACAAATTGAAAACATTATATGCTTCTATAGATGAAGTAAGATGCTATCAACTTGATAATGAATTAACAAGCCTTGATCCTAAGAACTTTGACAACATACAAGACTACATCACTAAGGTTAATGATCTAAAAGAGTAATGTAAAGCATGTGGTATTGATAAGGACATTTGGTTGGTCTACAATTCATTGAAAAAACTTGGTCTTGATTATGCCGCTTTTGTTTCTAGCTTTCACACTCATGTGTTGACTATGGGGTTTGCATATACTACACCTTCATTTATATTATTTTCTGAGATCTGTTGATACATGAGCAACAAAATCTTATCTTGATGGGTCTCATCAAGTCTTCTAAATCTCAAGAATTGTTGGCTAGTCAAGTGAAAGAATAAGATGATATTGATAAGAAGTGGAAGAAATAAAAATAATAATCTACATTTTGATCAACCAAAGAATAAATCCTCTTAGATAAATAATTTAAGAAGGAGAAGTCCACTTGTCCATATTGCAAGAATTTTGGACATGGTGAACATTCTTGTTATAAGAATGATATTGATGAGTTGAAGCATCTTCTTAGAAATAATTAAATTGATTTTCCTTCTAGAAAATTTGAGTCACTACCTTCTTCTTTAAAAAAATATAATAAGGGAAAAGTTGGTTTGGCTTATACATCAGGAAATAAAGGACATGCTCTTGTGTTTTTTAGGTCCAATATTAGGGAAATGACTTATAGATTCAGGAGCATCTTATCATATGGAATTCATAGTCTATATTCTCTTCTTTTGAGCCTTGTACTATGTCTCCTATTTTGACGGGAAACAATACATGTGTACTTGGGAAGGGGGGTATTAGTTTTGGGGAAAACACTTTCCAAGATGTTTTGTGTGTTCCTCATTTGACGAAAAAGATCTCCTTTCCACATATCAAATTACACATGGTGGAGATGGGAGGACTGTGGAGTTCACTCCTGATTCAATCATCATTGGAGACTTGGAGTAGAGAGATTCTTGCTACTAGGATGGTTGATCATTCATATCATTTGTATATCTTTGCAGAATTTTCTTCTAACAATGACATTGTTCCTTCGACTATTGGTCACACTTCTAGTGTGAATCATGATTTTGAGGAGACATTTGGCTTCTTGAACTTGGGTGTTCTCACATCCTATCACATTCTTGAGCCTTACATTTCATATCCTCCATCTTCTATTACATTTGATGATGTTCATATTGGCACAAGTTTGGCCTCTTGTGATTCAGTGCAACATGAACTACATTATCTTCCAGCTACATCTACTTGGGATGCATACTTGACAAACATTGGTAGGTTGTTTGTTGAGTCTCACATTTCAGATTAGGGAGACGCTATTGGTGGCATACATCTTCTCTTTGATGGGGATGATTCTTCTTCAGTTGTTGCAAGGGAATACATACTTTTGGATAATATTTGGAGGAGGCTTCTTCAGATGAGGCTTTTTTGTCTTTGGAGTGGGTTCTACATCTAGCTTTAGGAGGTTATAGATTGACATCTTCAGTTGTGTCACAACCTAGAATTCTTGTTTGGAGTTTGTCATCTTTTAGCATCGACATGGAGACACTTGAGCATTGTTCAAAGACATCATATATCATTCTTCTTCACACATGTTCCTTTTCGGAATGGGAAGACATCATGCATATCATCCTGGTTTTGTTTCTTCCTAAGTGAAGGAATGTTATTCATCAAGATTGGATCATCTTCAGCATTCAATGTTGAGCTTCTACCTTTGCAGGAGACTCACCATTGATGGAGGGTTGCATGGTCTCTCTTCTCTCTTATGGGGGTTCATTTTTCTCGGATGGGGTTTTGTCCCTCTCATGCATCATTGAGAGTATTTTATATTTCATCTCTCTTTTGGGAAGGATTTTTGTCCCACTGGGTTTTCTCATTTTCTCTATTTACGAGAGATTTCATTGCGTATGTACATGAGTACCTAACATGGCCTTGTAGCTAGGACCCATTTTTGTGTCTTTTCATAATAATCGACTCCCAAAGTTGTACTTAAGGGGGGGTGTTGGTGTAAATAGGTATTTTTCCCTATATAGTCTTATCTACATCCTATTTACATTGTTAAGTCCACTTAGGTCCTAGGAGGGAATCTTTCTAGTTAGCATTATTTAAGGGGGAATCTTTATAGTTAATCATTAGTTGTCACTTATCTAGTTGGATTTTGTTTAATGCTTGTGTCCTAGGTTATTTAATATTGGCTCATGTTATTTAATTATGACACAACCATTTAATGTAGGTACATCATCACCCTTTTCCTATATAAGCAAGGCTTCATATGTACATTATAGTTGAGACATTTCAATCATTGTAAGTCCAATATATCAATGCAATCTTGAGTATTGCATATTGGCCATATCTTGCATCCATTGTTGTAATTTCATGTTCTTGCTTTTCCCTATTGTAGAAGGTTGTTTTTGGTTTTTGCAGGTGATCCTGGAGGCTTGAGTCCTTGAGTGACTCTAACAATCCTTTCTTGGCCTACATATCAAAACTAGTGGCACGGTAAATGTAGGGAATGTTTTCAAATTAGAGAAAATATCCCCCATACTTTTTTGGTACCGAGACACATTTGTACTACATTTTCAAGCATGATTTAAGGAAAATGATGCTTGATAAGTGTGAGTGTTATCTACAATTTACCAATACTATATATCATATAATTTATTACATGTATCATGACCTTATCTAGGGTATTAAGGACATGAAATTTATCATTTGAAAGGGATGGGAAAATGGAAAAATATAGGAGGATAGAAAAAGAAGAAACTTGCTTAGTAGAACCCTAGGGATTTTAGTTTTCAACTCTATGTATATCATTTTTATATTGTAATGGTTTGGGTTTAACATTGTAAACTTGTAATAGATAGTTGTAACCTTGAATAGTGAATTATTATAGGTATAATAGACCTTGATTGAGTGTCTCCCTATACATGGAATATGTTTCTAGACGTGTTTATAATTAGTTATCCAATTGGATAACTGTAAAGTCCTTACAAATATTTTATAAGGTATCTTTTCAAAATAATCAAGGAAATGCATGGTATTCTTATAGATTACTAAGTAGACTTAGAATTTAATAGTATAAAATATCTATTGTATACCTGAATATGTGTGCAGAACCTAATTTTCCTATGCACTTTGGAATACATAGTCTTTTTTGATATTTTCATTAAGGTAACACCGTTACTTTTAGTTATTGCATCATTTGTGTGAACTCAATGAATCTATTGTCCATCTAGATATAGGCACCGGTCTACTACTAGATCCATCTCCCCATCATCTCAAAACACGTTTAAAAAAAATTAATATAAAAAATTATTTTGTTATTTCTTAAAGTAGTTTAGCTCATTGTCATGTCTTAGGGTGTATAACATAAGAGGTTGTCATAAAACACATTCATAGACATTTATATATTAGTAAATTTTTTTTTTTAATAAGGTGCTTGATCCTCAATATTACAAACCAACATATAGGAATGATTTGATACCTAAAATAGGGGTATGACTTGTGTCAGGGTAAGTGTTTAGTTTTTGTAGTAATATCTATTGTAGAGCCATAGGGAACCCTCTTGGTTTAGCAGAGCTAGATGTGAAGGAGGTTTTATCCACCTCAATAATTGGCTAATTGTTTCTCAACCTGAATATAATTTAAAAAATTTCTTCTCATGTTTAGCACCTTTAATGCTTGGGAGAGTAGGCTTTAGGAATTTGGGACTAGTACTCTAGTAGCCAATAAATAGTGTCATTGCTAGGGAGGATCTTTGTTATTGTAAAATGATAGTTTTCCAACTCAAAATGATATTTATGGATTGAACAAAATTGAAGAATTTGCTATTGAGTTGAACCCATAATTAATTTAGTTCCTTAAAGTTCAAGTGTGCTTCAAGGATTTTCTCTTTTATAAGAGGTGGTGACTCTACCATCTTGAAAGAACAATTATATTACTATTGTACCTTGTTGTTATTGGTATCTCAAACATGCATCTCATACCTTCAATGATTGGTTATAAGTACACATGTTCTTTATAGCTTTGGAGGAATATCAATTTATATAACCTTAATTCTTTGCCTTGCATGGTGGTATGTGACCAGTCATGGTTGAATAGTATGATTTCAATACTCAGTTGTGTGTTCCTTCAAATATTTCATGTGCTTGTAAACTTAGGAACTAATTTGGGCTAGCTACCCATAAATACATTATAATTATTGGTCATATTAACCAAGTAGCATTGCATATTATAAAAAATCCATGCCTAGATTTACATGCATTGACCATATAAGAGAGTTAGCGATAAATCAATGAGCTTGCTTGAATAGTGAAGAATGTGAAGGAAAATTAGAGATATTGCAATTCAATGTCCACCTTGTTGTTAAAAAAAATTAAGTTGATCAATTCCCTATCGTTCCCCTAGAAACCATTTAGAAATAATTAGACCTCTCTTGGGTTAATTATAAAATATAAACCATGATAGCCAAGGTCTACTACTAGATACCTAGATTTGATGGGTATGAAATTCATGAAGGGGATACACATGTTTTTGCATTTGTAAGATTTATGGATAAATTTTATATCGAATTTGAAGACATGTGGATGAGATTGTTTATTATTTCTCTATGTGGAAATACATGGAAGTGGTATGAAATCTTTCTAGAGAAATATTTTGCTCCTTGGAACAACCTTATGATTGCATATGAAGATGAGTTACCACTTAATGTTGACCTTGATGCCCTTGTCTAAAAAATATCAAATATTAGAAGGTAAGATAGAGAGTCAAGTATGGAATTCAATCATAGGTTTTCTATTGCCCCTTTTGATATTCTACTTGCTTTCATACCTCACACACATACTTGTATTAATATATTCTTTGAAGCCTATGCAGATGGTTTGAGTTTAATGTGAGAAAATTTTAAATTGATAAATACATGCAACAAACTATGCATTATTTAAATTAATTTAAAGAATGAAAAATGGTTACATTGTAAATATTTTATTCTCACATGCAAATGTTATTAATAATAAATTTAAGTTGTTGTGAACATAGGCAAATGGATGAAACATGTAGATGGGTAGAAAAAGGTGTTGGTGCAAGTCAGATGGCATATGTTTTACATTTGCACCTACCTATAGCTAGATAGGTCATTTGTGGGTGGTTGCAATGATGATATATGTGATGACCTTGCTATTTGGAACATCTAGATAGATATAGAGGAATATGTGTATAATAGTGAGAATTCAAATGAATTATCTTTTGAGGCTTATTGTATAGGGTGTGCACATGTTTATGGTATAAAATATGAACAAGAAACTAGTTTATTATTTGATGTATTTACCTCCTTTGTCCTTGATTTTGATTTTGAAGCTGTTAATGTTTGTTTATATAAGGATGACCTGAATGTGACTACACTAAGCGATGAACTTGTTGAAAAAAATGTTGGTGTAGTCAATGATTATTATAATCTTACTGATATGGATCATTCTTCAATAGGGTCATATGAATATTCTGTTATAGAAATAAATGAAGAGGAAGAAATGTATCATAGGTTTGATTTTACTTTTACATATGACACAATAGGTTCTTTGTGCGACACATCTCAAAATATTTATATTTGTATTGATGAAGGAAGTTATAGCTTGAATCATGCTTATGATTCAAATATGGAAGAATGCTTTAGCCAATATGGAGGTGGTGTGTGTTGGAAACATATTGTTCAAGAGCCTAATGAGGGTCACACCTTCCTTGTTACAAGTGAAAAATATGAAAGTGAAGGTGTGAATGAGTCCACTACTTTTTTCCCTAAATATTTTGACATGAGAAAAATTTTGGAACTTGGTTTGGAGAAGCTTCCTTTTATTGATTGGATTTCATTGAGGACATATTTTAGAGCTCATTAGGTGAGAATGTTGATGCTATTTATTTGTTATGTATTTTTGTATGATCAAGTTGCTAGTATGTAAGGTGAAGAAGAAGAATATATCATTGATAGTTTATATAACAACAATATTCTTACAACAAATTATGGTGAAGAAAATAAAATATAGGAGAAATTTGAATATTATGAGTCTTCACTTGAAGTGTCTCAAATTTCTAGATTGTGTGTTGAAGGTGATGAATTGGATTTGAAATAGGTTTATGATTCAATAATGGAAGCATATGTTAGTATTTGTAGTGTTTCTAGGTTGAAATATTTTGATAATCAAGAGCATTGACATGATACAACCCAACTAGAGTTTAGCTTGGTTTTCAAGAGGATACTCTTCTTGATGTTGATTTGTGTAGGTCAAGATGTGCATTATGATAGAAAGGAAATAATAGGTATGTATCATCATATAGATGAGGGTGATGATGGGTCATACTTCTTATGGTTTCCATGTTAAAAAAATATCATTTCCACCTCCAACATGATTACTAAAAAATTGGTAGTTTTTACATGTATGCATGCAAGAAACAATTTTTTTTGTAGCTTGGAGATGGATATAGTAATGGTTTGAGGGAGATCTAGAACTCCTTTAATTGGATTGTATTTGACAGAGGTAAGTGATTGCAACAAATTATCCATGGCCTCGTGTCATAGATCTTCTTTGTAAATTTTGACTTCCAATTGTTGTATTGAGTTGTGCTTGTAGCCATACCTTCAATTTTCTCAAGCCTCCATGTTAGTGGGTGCAAGTTATTTGTATTATCTTGTAAATATTGTGTTATGTTTGTCTTTATATAGTCATGATCTCTGTTTGATCATGATGAAGTTTTGATCATGATAAGTGTATTTTTCCTAGTATAATTTTTTCTCTTATTTTTGGTCTATTCTCAAAGGTTGATATTCTTGACGTGCTTGCAAGATACACATGTCCCCAATTAGAGCCAATGTTGGTACTCCATTTATATGTATCTATTTTCTCTTTATTTTGATCTCATATTGTGTATTTGATCTTGTTTACCCAATACTAATATCCAATTTGAGACATCTATTGATGGGTAGATCCCTTGGTCAAAGTTTTCATATGTGTTGTTCTACCTCATACCCCATGTGCCTCTTATGTGTTGAAAGTTGAAAGGTCTCAAATATTCTATGTGAGGGAGGATGTGTTCAAATTTCTATGTATGTATGTATGTGTTTTTAGAGTTTTGGACTTTTAGATTTTCCCTTCCTTGGGTATCATTTCCCTATCATCATTGGACCCTAAAACCTTGACCATTTGCCTTATGCTCCTTTTTGTGTCAAAGTTTTATACCTTCCCTTATTGGAGTATGATTTCCTTCACCCACCTCAAATTTGATCCTTAATTCATTTCACTAAGTTCCTTACCAGGATCATGAGTTTGGCCATCCTTTTCCCTGAGTACCTATTCCTAGATATCTTTGATCCCTAATCCCTAAAACTTCCAAGTCCAACTTCACCCTTCTTCTTGTCAAGATTTTATACTCCTTATTGAAACCCTTTCCATTTGTTCCCCACTCATTTTCCTTAACCTTGTTAGTGTTTCAAACTTTTTCCTATCTAGGTACCCTTTCCATGATATCCTTGATTCCTCAAAATATTGACTCCTTGACCATTTGCACTAAGTTATTTTTGTTAGAGTAAAACTTTTAAGATTCCTCTTACCTAGGTACCTATCATGAGGCATCCCCAAACTCTAATCCCCAACACCTTTTCACTATGTTATCCCTTCAGAATTGTGTGTTTGAACCCACTCTTATTTGGATACTTGGTATGCCACATGCCTAATAATTGACTCTCAACTAGTGGTAAGAGTTATGAGTCTTACTCAATCCCCAATCCTAAACACTTTGAAACTCTCTTATCTCATCAAGATCCCTTGTTCAGACTTTCCCCTATTTGCATACCTTAATTTTATGTGTTCCTTGTTATCCCCAACCCTTGAAATTTGAAAGTCTAGTTCTTTTTCATATTTGAAAGTCTACAAATAGGCTTAGGAAACATTCAGAGGGTGGGGAATTGAGATGTTGGGGTGACAAAAAATAAGTACTTGAGTTAAGGGAAGGCCACAAATCTAACTTTGAAAGAATTAGAATATTTTTTGAAGTGGAATGAACTAGAGTCAAGGATGACAAAGGAAGGGTGATTGAGAAAGAGGAAACTTGCAACTCTGACTCTGAAAAAAGTTGAGACCAAATCAAGAGTTGAGAATTAGGGAGAAAGCATTTAATGATGTACCTTAGTCAAGGATGATTTGACTTCTCAGTTCAAAAGAAAGGAAAATTTTGGTAGCAAAGGTTGGAAAGTGTAGAGAAGGTGAAATGGGTGCTCTAGGAAGGGGAACTTTGATGGATCAACAAGGACGAGTGAAAGGCATGAAGGGACATGAGGACATTTAAAATTGCAATGGAAGTGGGACTTAATAATTTTAATAAATAGTTTCAAGGTTTGGAGCTTGAGGATTCCAAATAAATGATAGAATGATGACAAGTTTGACACTCTTGTGATAGAAAATATTTTAAGGAATTAACACATGTCAGATCTTGGATGGCTACATAAAAACCTTGACAATTCTATTAGGTTGACATAAACTATACAAATAAATTTTACAAATGTTTGGATTGGATTGTTGGGATTGAGTGAAATTTTATACTAGGAGGATGAAGGTCGATAAATTGATAGAAAAGAGGAAACAAAGATGGAAAGAATGACATACAAGGATTGAAATCTCTAAAAATATAAAACTCCGACAACTCACAAAATATATGGAAATGACCCATATAGCTCCACAGTTAGATTGTTTTAGAATTTCAAGTAGACTTTGAAACATGATGAGCACATAGGAGACAATGGAGGGAAAACTTAGATATATTTTTTTAAAAGATAAAATCCATTTATATTATCTCAAATTAGGTATAAAAGGAGGGCTAACACAAAGTCAATGTAAGGCATAAAAAAACATAAATAAATTTGCAATTTTTGTAGGCATGCATGATTAGATTCTAACACCACCCATGTCTACTTGTATCACCTTCACATGGCCATACACTTGAAACCATACACTTGATATCACTGGTGTGAAACTAGAGCATTTTGTTGAGGCAACACTAGTTAAAGAAGTGGCAGAGGAAATTAACAAAATTCTATATAATGGTGAAAACCACGACCCGTTGTGTAAATACTTCAAAAAAAATCCATTGTGTGCATATCCTGCAACCATGGAATTCCATGAGACCACATTTGTTTGAGGCATTCTATCAAATAGTTCATTGCCTTGTCTATGCTTCCACATTTTACACATGTCTACTCAAGTATTTCCAACTATGATAGCTGACAAAAATCCTTCTTTTGTTATGCTTTATTGGATGTCCATATCCTATTACAATGGATCCATTTTGGTGTAGACACGGAGAATGCTGGCAAAGGTTATTAAAACACCTTTTCAACAAATCCATTTTGTGCATTTCGTACAATCACTGTAGTCCAAGATTCTTCAATAGGTAAGCCAAGGTTTTTACAGAGAAAATATGCTTAGGCTCTTGGATGATTACTATCCAATAGAATGTATTACCGTTGTTGCATCTGCCTTGATGACAAACATTTCAAAAATCTAACTAGGTAAATATGTGATGTTTGTGCAGGCATTGTATAAAATTAGAGCTATGCATAGAGGCATCAATTGTACTGGTTGCTCAAGAAACATTTATACAGAGGCAAATGGCTAGAGAGCTCTTTGTATGTCTCTGTATCTTTTTTAATTTTTAATGTCATCATAACTACAATCATTACTCCCAATGGAACTATTAATGTTACATATATTATTTTAACGCAATTCCTACCATTACTTCCAAGGAATTATTAATGTTTCCTACACTGATGATCATTTGATCTAATGAATGAAGATTGAAGAGAAGATGAAGACCATAGAGATCATGGATGACTATTTTTTATGTTTCCAATGCTGCCTATCTCCTCTTCTTATGCAAGAAACATGCAATAAGCCTTGGCCATGTTTTAGTTTAAATGTTAAAATAATGTGACAAATTAATCTATAGTAGAATTAGAGAGAAGTTAGATATTCAAAGCTTTATTGAAATTTTTTCCCTAAGACCTTGATCTCAAGGTTTCATTTACCTATACAGTCATTCATAATTGGACTAAGCAAAGAACAGTTTTATGGCAGCTACAAGTTTTTGGGTCTGAACTGTGTGTTAACGCTTGGATTTTTAAGACTCAGTAACATTGCCATTATTTCCTATAAATAGGCGGAGACTTACGTTTTTGGTCGATCAAATTCATATTAATCTTCATCGAAATTTGTGCAATCAAAAATATTTTCAATTTACTAATGTTTAGGCTGTATTTATTAAATTTCCTTCTTGCTTATAGAATTTCTTATTGGATCGCATAAGTCAGGTAGGCAATTTATAGATTTCTATTTTAAAAATGAAAGGAAAAATACTCCAATCATATGTTGGACTAAGCAAAAATTTGAACAAGTTTCTAAACTTTATGCATGCATTACCAGTGCACCAGCTGAGGCATGCATTACCAATGCAGCACCCAGATGGTTGCAGGTAGAGGACAATTGCATCATGCAACCTTCTCAATCAGATGAGCTCTCTCTAAGTGGTTAACAAGTTCTTGTTATCATAGCATGAATCTCTATTTTCGCTATACAACCATTCATAACTGCACCAAGAAAGAGCAGTTTTATGGCAGCTGCAAGTTTTTGGGTTTGAAGCTTTTATCGTTGTTCTTTCTCTATCCACTGGTAACTAATTTTCCCTTGTCTATGATTTTTCATGGCAACCTCTTTCCTAGTGTGCCTTTCTAGATGCCTCTTTGATTGAAGAAGCTAAAGTTGAAGTGGGCAAGTGTTGTCTCCATCCTTGTTCAACAAATTCATGGTAGAATCTTTCCTTCTCTAATGCAGACAACACATTGATACATTTCTTCTTCTTTACTTTCTTCTCTAGTGTAACAACACATTGATACATTTCTTCTTCTTTACTTTCTTCTCTAGTGTAAGAACAAAATGAACATTGACATCTACACTGGCTATTGGTGCCTATTATTGGCAGAGTGGTTATCTGCGCACCAGCCGGATGGCTGCAGTACACCATAATTGTTTGGACAGTTTTAATGGATTAGTGTCATGAGTGAACTTAGTTTGTGAAAATTCCAAAACTAAAGTACCATAGTAAGCTTGGAAATAATATACAACCAAACAGATTGTACAAGCCTTCCCCTGCCCCAGCTAACCAGGCCTAAATACAACATTAAATTAACTTAAATTGTCTTGAATCTTGATTTAATTTTTGGTATAATCGTGCATGTAATCAATTCCAATGCACACCATGTTTGGGGTAGGTTTCGTCAGCCACCACCAAGCTTATTGGAGAGGTGCATCAAAGTTTTTTGATCTTGCTAGGGTGAGTATTATGATTGTTCAAATATTTGTTCAGGCAAGGTTGCTCTTACAAATATATAAAAATTAACAAAGTTATTTTAACTCTTGATGTTCGTAACAGGCAAGGTTTAGATTTAGTCAGTCTATTGAATTTTATTGCACTTGCTAGAATTAGTTTAAAAGATTGTGTGTAGGAAATTGTATATTTCTGCAAATTATGGTGCTATTTTTTCTACAGTGTGTCATAAATGTTCTATATACAAACCTAGGATTCCTGCCCCTTACGAGATGGGCTCAAAGTGCAGATGATCCTTGTGGTAACAATTGGCAAGGTGTTTAACATCTGGGACCCAGCATCACTGAAATGCTTTCTTTATCCCAATATCGGGGGATGGATACCATATCACTGAATTATAGTTCATTTTTGTCCCGGAAAGATTTGTGATGACACGGATTCTGTCCATGCTGCACCTAAATCTCGAAATCGATTTTTCTGGATGATCAGAACTCTTTCCAATTCAAATCTGGGAGGTTAGCTAGGCTATAGGTTGCAAAATTTTGCATCTTCAATAAGTGCAAGGACAATTTCCTAAAAATATTGCAAAGTAGAAAAATAAATGAAGTTTTATAGAAAGGAATGTTGAATCTATAATAGTTGCAAGGTTGACAATACTGTTGTCCTTATAATGCAGAGATCTTCGGGAGATGGTCATTCTATTTCAGCTTCAACCTCACTTGTAACGCCTGTAAGTTTTTTGGAAATAGTTAGATTTTTTTCAAAGCATCAAATATTGTTCCCTATAAAAATTGGGGATAGTGAGATATTTCTGCAAAACATCAAAGATTATTCACCATTGAAATTGGGGATATTTTTTGTGTTCTTTTGTTTTTATTATGTGAAAACAAAGGTTTAGTATCAACAAAAAAATATCTGGAGATATTGTTAAGTAAATGAAGCAGATTGATGATTTAAATAACACCAAAACAACAATTAGAAAGAAAATAGTAAATTTTGAACAGTATATTTACTCATTACAGCTTCATGTGCATATTTGCATTATCTTTTACAAATTTCATGTTTTATGGTTCACAATTGCTTAAAGGTCCTGTCTAATGCTTTGTCATTTATTAACTCCAATTTGTTCATGATGCCGATGTGATGTACAAACAAAAAAACAATTAACATGTACATATGCAAAAAACAAGTTGATATGAGTTTTCCAGAGTCCATGAAATTGTATTGCAAGTTTTTGGATTCAACTGTATAAGTTTTTCAATCTAAAAACTTAGAATACAAACTCCAAACTTTAGATCATGCTGTTTAAACTCTACCCTACTTTCTTCCCATTTGAGCAAGGACTGTAGCTGCAGCAGCGCAACTCTTATTTGGTCTAGAGACTAATGTAAACAAATTATACCTTAGAAAATGTTGACTTGAAAAACAAAAAAGACTAAAAAAAACTTGCTTAGCTGAAAGAACTAACCTTACCCAATCCAACATCTAATAATACATGAGATACTAGAAAACAACATTATTAATATATGAATTGAAATACATGAGATACTAGAAAACAACATTATTAATATATGAATTGAAATAGATATCCCTGAACCTCCAAGAAAACAAGTGGGCATGAGAAATATCTAAGGAATGGGGTAATTGAAACTTACCATCTTGAAATATTGAGTAACTCTGGGAGGATAGAAACAGTCTGCTCTCAACAAAAGCACAACCACCATAGAAATCCATATCACCAGTTTCATCACTGCCATATTCACTCAGGATCGAAATCTGTAAACCCACTTCGATATGCACGAGAACACAATTATATGGATACCAATCCTTGTAAAATCCGATAATTGCTTCAAAATGGACGTCCATTTACAACTTTTTCTTTTGTTTTTTCTGTAAATAATTGCAGCTTTGATAAGATAAAGCTTGCTTTGGCATTTATGCATTGAATGGAGGATAAAGATAGATAAAAAGTATAATAAAAGTTTATATAAGAATTGTTTAAAAATATAATAACAATTGATTTATAGTTTGGAAGTAGAATTTAATCATTGAAGAACACAATGTTAAGTAGGTTTTTTAATTTATTTTTTATATGGTCTTATATATATTTTTTATATATTTTCTTAGTTTATTTAGGTTGTTACAAATGGGTTGTTACAAGATAGATGGCATCTTTGATGAGTGTAATTTAACGATATTTTTGATAGTTGGAGTTATTTATCATATTAGTTGTATTTGCCTCCTTTCTTATCTATATGTACTCACTCACCTCGTTTTATCATGTAGTGTGAGTTTTTGATAACATATTCTTGTTTAAAGTATTTTTTTTGTTGCATAAGTATTTGCATGTTTTCTTATTCGTAATTTTTTTTTTGTTTTATTACATTAAAGATCATTTGTCAAATAGAGTTTGTATGATTATCCTTGCACTTTCTTGGAAGTTTTTAATTTTTGTAGAATCTAACATGGTATTAGAGTTTGTATGATTATCCTTGCACTTTCTTGAAAGTTTTTTAATTTTTGTAGAATCTAACATGGTATTAGAGTCATGTGGTCTATGGTAGTTTACTATGTTTTAGATTTTTAGAGATCTTAGTTTTTTGAATTTTAAGTTTGAGTAATTTTTTGACACATTGTCAAACCTTTTGGGTTTGCACCCTTGTGTCAAAGAGGCTCAAGAAATTTAGGCTAGGATTTTGTTAATAAAAAATGGATTCCAAGAATCTAATCTTCATATAGGTATTTATTTGTGTTTGATTATTTTTTCCAAATGTCATGATTTTTTAGGCATCTTGGTATGAATTTGACTGCATTGTTAAGCTTAGTGACAATGAAAACTTTAAGATCAACTATTAACTTGTTTATTTTAGATCAAGTTGTTCAAGGGGGTATAGAGTCTTCTTTCTATGCATGTTTTTTAGAGATTATACATGACTTGGTACTATGTTGGAGGTCTAAAGTGCTTTAAAATATTTCTATTTGTTCAAAACCTTTATTATTCTAATTCAATAAGAACTAATTAGTTCAGCCTAGCCCACTTGACCTTGTTCCAATATTTCTTGTCAATTTTGTGCACACCAATCACGTCTGACTTGGGCTATACACTTGGTTTTGACCCAAGTCAACTTGACATGATTATCTCTATTCTACTTTGACTTGATTGAATTCCTTACATATTATGTGACATCTATTCATTTCAACTCATCTGTCCAACCTAACCCACACAAACACTAGCACACTACTTGTCCTTCAAAATTCACTTTGTTTACTAGCACTACTGAATTTGACTCCATTTTCCGACAAACGTTCGTTGGTCGTTCGACAAACATTTGTCGGACAATCGACGAATTGACGAAATAATTTTTGTTGCCATTTTTTCGTCGAAATTCCGACGATGAATTAAACGTCGAAATAATGGCGCAGATTCGTCAGTCGTCGACATCATAAAATGACTCAGATGTTTGTCAGAATATCGACGACAACTTTGTGTATCCACCGACGAATTATAACCAAAATGCAATTGTAATGGCTCTTCCAAAGCGTCGAAACAACACCAGAAGTTCATCGCCATTTCGACGAAATCGGCAAAGAGTTATGACGAAGCCTTCATCGGACCTTTTCGGTGATTCGTCGGTGGCCTTTGTCGAAATTGCGACGAAACAATGCAATTTTTTTAAAAAAAATATTCGTTGAAATGTACCATCACGGAGACTCTTGGCGATGACCACCGAAGCCAACCCATCAGTGAGAGATCAATGATCGGCACATGATAGAAAACTCACTCCAATAGTCCATGTCTTGCTGATGACTTCCCTCGGCAAGACAAATCCAATGTCACACCGATCTGACCTCTTCAGGAGTTTTAAATAGACCTACACCATGTCATCGCGGAAACTCTTGGTGATGACCACCGAAGCCAACCCATCGGTGAGAGATCAATCATCGACATAGGATAGAAAACTCACTCCGATAGTCCATGTCTTGCCAATGACTTCCGTCGGAAAGACAGATCCAATGTCACACCGATCTGACCTCTTCAGGAGTTTTGAACACTGCTGGTTATCAACAAGACATTCTGAGGGTCTCGTCGATTAAACAAGTTTCTAAGAGCAAGTAAACAAATGGAACCTATTAATTTTCTTATTTTGGGGTTCTTTAAATCATAAAATAGATACCATCTTCTTGTGTATAATTTACTTATATTCAGATTTGAATTCGAGACCAATTGTCATTGCACATTCCATTTTACTTGCATAGAGTATTCTATAAGCAATATATTGATAATGCCAAATGATTTATGGTGTTGTACAACTCTACCTATCATCACAGTTCTGCTGTTCCCCCCTAGAGAATCCTGCAAAGACAAGTTTACAATACCAAGTCAAATAATATGAAAAAGACTTACTTCCATAGAAATTAAATGATTATTCTCATAATGGAGATTGTCTAATCACAACAACAATTCCATGAAAGGTTATCCATGCTTCATAAGAGATGACTGATCATACATATAGAATGCAAGATGCATAGAAAAAGCATTACACTTGAGAACAACCAAGGGCTAACAAGGAAAGGAGTTAAGAAACGTCTGGATTGAAGAGAAAATGTGTAGGGAAAATGTTGAGCAGTGTTAAGAGAACAGAGCTTGTAGAACATATTCTTGACCTAATCAAGCTCTTGAACAACTTAAACAAAATTAAAATACTAACACATACATGAGACATGTAATGAACTTCCAATATTGCTATCTTTTTCATTAATGCAAAGGTAGGTAAAGGAGAAATAATTATAATTGTAACACTATTCATAGTCCAGTAAATTATGTTCATAATTTGTGTTCAATGGACCTTAGTTTTATCATTATACTGCCCATCTAATACCATATTTTAATCCAAGGTTCAACTATCTTAGATCTAAAGAAGCACCTTCAATTAACCATTTAAAGTACTATAAAATAAGGTAAGACTTTTACTTGAGAAAGATTGGGTACACTTGTAGGATTAAAGTTCTCGTAATCATCAGGATTTATTGGCACACAGACACAACCTGCAACATATGAAGTAATGGGTGACTACAAGTTAGTGAAATGGTCCTTAATATGTGACTGGTTTGCAAATTGATTGGTAGAAATAAGGTTACAAACAGATCTACATAAAAAATTATGAGGACAATCTATTGTAATCATCAAAATAGATGAAAAGTGCAAAGGAAAGAGTCGAGCTACATCTCTAGAGCCTAAAAAAAACACATGCAAGAAACATAAAAAAAAGAACAAACCAAGTTTTGGATGAATACAAAATGGTGCCTTCAGCAAGTGATTCATATGCTTTCACACCTGATAGGACATTAAGAAGATTTTAGTCTTCCTCTGTGAAATTAACTACTTACAGAAAAAACCCAGAAACCAATATTATATACCTCCATGTCTAGCCGAGGGTAGGTATAAGAGAAACAAATTTCCTCAATGCAATGCTGAAAAATATCAATGTGTGTGTAGGTTTGTATAACTCAAAATATCATTTCACTGCCTAAGGAAAAATACCAAAGTGATGTTTTAAATTTCAATCTTCACATAGTCTCCCTTATTGCTACACATGCATATACAAGCATTATTCGAGCTCTAAGCTATTCAAATATTAAGGATTTAATTAGCTATAAGATGGAAAGTTGTTGTTTAGACATAATCCATCATCTTTTACATATATTTACTCACTCCTAGCGCTTAAGATAAATTTTTGTAAATGAGACAGAAATGTGAATCTTTTATGACAAAGAAAATTCTTAAAAGGAGGGAGGAGAGAGAAAAGGGTAGGGGGAAAGAGAATGCTTGAATGTATAGCAAAGTATAACATTTTGATCATTATAACAATGAAACGAATCTTAAGTTTGAAGCATTAATATCATTTAGAACATTTATGATAAAAAATGAATGTAAGTAGAGAAATTTTTGCATACTTGCAGATGGTACAAAATTTCATGGTTAAGTGGAAGCCTCCCATCAACAACAAGATCCAAATATCCGTGTATCTATCTCAATCGAGCCTCTAAACCCTTCAGAGCTGCCAATTTTTCCACTAATCTGTTATGCAAAAAAGTCAAATTTTAGATTTATGTCACCACTAAAAATAGAAGAAACAAAGCTTTGAAACCAAATCCACACACAACACAATGTGGTATTCATAGAAAGCCATACAAACAAACTAAACTCAGAACATTGGAATGGAAGCAACTTCAAATTATGATGCAGAGCATGGATTCAAGGTATAAAGAATCATTTTTCTGCCACCATAGTGAAAAGTTAGCACTTTCTTTCATCTTTCATATTGGTTTGATGTTTCAAATAATGCATTTCTTATATTTAAAATTGCATTACCTTATTGAGTTTCTCTTTGTTTCGAGAATAGTTTAGTATTCTCTACTTAACAGGGCCAACCACGTGACGGTGGAAGCTCATTTGGCCTCTCCCACCCCCTCCCCCCCTCACATCACTCTCAATTCCCCATAGCCAATCATATAACATTAATCATTCATTCATCCATTAATAACATATAACATTCATTCATTAACATATGACATTCATTAATTAACATATTCACATTCATTCATTAACATATAATATTCATTCTTTCAGTTTTTACATATTATCAAAAATATGGTTGTCATGATATGATTACAATAACTTTTTTTTGTTTCTTTTTCAAAGCTACTTAAAGCTGAAGTGGAGTATCATTTTCTAAATCATCCGTCTCTTGAAGGTTGTTCTCACCGCCTCATGGATCTTAATGTATGCCTAGTCGACTGCTCATGACGTGGACACCGCTACAAGGGGGGGTCTGCTGCAATAACAAAGAAATATTAAATTGATATGTTTTATTATTATTGTTACAATTATTTCATTAATTAAAAGAAAATTAGAGTGGTTTTGTTTACCTGATGGGTCCACATCATACCCTCAAATCCTATGTTACAGAATCATGCCTCAACATAACGTAACACCCCGATTCAAATCCCCATCTGCAAATTGAAACAACACTAAAAGGTTACACTAATTAATACACCAATTGAAATTAAATATGTTTCAGTGCTAGAATATTAGAGTGGTCCCTTCTTAACTCCATGGGGCCACATCATGTTCTGATCTTCTCTAGCCTGATCATGCTCAACATGTTGATCACTCTCTACATGCTCTAAAGCTGAAACACGAAAGGTTACATTAATTAATACACCAATTGCAATTTAATATGTTTAAGAACTTTAGAGTGGTCCTTTACTCCATCGGGGCCACATCATGTTCCCATATTCTCTAGTCCGAATATTCTCAACATGTTGATCAATGCATCAAGCATGCCTTAAAGTACCCCTGGATGCACACCATGACCTTCATCTATAGGTTGTGCTCCACCCTCACCAGTTGCATTCCAATGTCATGTGTAGTATTATCATTGTTTTGAATGTTTATAACAAATAGGCATGTAATTAATTTATGGTGGAAATTATTTAGATAGATTGCACAACTATTCAATTTTAAATAAAATTTATTACGTTTATTTACCTGCGTGTCGGATGCAGTGGAAGATTGTGTTTGCCCAGTCAAGACTCTTAGGCATTCAACCACGACTCCATAGCCTTACTGGAAGGAAATCTCCAGGTCCTCTTATGTGGGAACTCTGTTGAATTCAAATCCCTACATTTTTGCATAAGATCATGAATTTTGCTTCTATGGTGTGATAAAACCAAAATTGTTTTCAATTTATTATTTGGATACAATATTTCATTTATTGATACTTACAATTTGTGTGGCTAATTTCATATAACTACCAGAGCCAAGTTTGTGTTGCCTGTGTTTTCCTAGTCTTGCCTTTGTTGCCTTCAATGTGTCAAGCAGCCTATGAAAAGTTTGAAATAGGTTAGATTATGTAAAAAGAAAGAGTAATCAATATATAATTACATTGTTGATAGTACCACATACCTTCTTTGGCCCGGCGGTGTCTTTCCTTTTTTTTTTTCAGCCTTCTCCTTTCCATCCGACACCAGGTCCTTCCACTCCCTCTCCGGAATCATGGGGGGACGCTCATACTTTTTGTTCTTCTCTAAATGTGACCTATATTGGTCCCTCACATACTTTAGATAGGTACCAAATTTTTTAAGGACCTTGGTTCAGTTGAATGTTTTATCACTGAACAACACAACTAAATGGTTAATGAGATCATCTTCTAAATCTTGATTTGGGGAATTCCACCATGTACGTATGGTGGGTCCGAAGAGCTCCAATGTAATATCAGTTAGATGTTTATAAAAAACACCATTTCCTACAAATGATCATGGGATCAATAG
>VDFB02325261.1:0-77132 GCA_007258455.2 Sequoia sempervirens | reverse complement strand
CTCTCTCTCTCAACCCTCTCCCTCTATTAGGTCTCTGTATCTCCCTCTCTCAACCCTCTCCCTCCTACCCTTTGTTAGAATTGTAAAATTCTGAATAATTTCATAAGCTTTTCATATCCCTAAGTTCTGATTCGAGTCCTCATCGTATGCTTATGGCCTCTCATAATAATATTTTGCTCACATTCTACCCATTTTCATCCTATAAAATCCATCTAGGTCTGAGTATTTCACATAATAGTCCATATCGGCATGAGAATATCAAGGTCTCCTCGACCCATAATGCATTTTTGTTTATATACTTCTGTCGTTGCCTATTGGCAAGACCTTAGGGATGTCGCAGCGATTGAAATTCATACGCAGGTTCCTATCGGCAAGACATTTTCATTGTCACAATGACTCAAAAGGATTATTTTTGGCTAGATAAAGACTTCAAGGTGAGGTCTTACTAATTGCATTATGTCTTAGTGACTAGCACATAGAGTGATGTACCAGCAAGAGTTATGTCTTCAGTATGTGGTCTCACCGAATGGGTCTTGTCTCACTGACCATGTGCATGTGGACATTTTTCGGCCAAACAAGTGGTTATTCGCATGAGGTCTCGGCGAGATCTTATTGTCTCACTGACCACGGATCAGGATGTACATCTCAGTGAGAAACTTTTGCATCAGAGAGATGTCTTGGCTAGTGGCTCTAGCCTTGCTGACAATGTGAATGTGCTCCACCAAAGGTTATCACGGTAAGGTTATATAGTCTTATCGACTTGAATGTCAGGCCAATATGTTGGTTCATTGGTAAGAAATATTATATGTCTTAGCAATAGGAATGCATCATGGGGTATTTCATTATGAATAAAGTGCTTCGGAGTAAGGTCTTGGTGAATGCATTGGGTCTCACCAACAAAACACAAAAGGATTCTAACACTAGGAAAACATTTTCCATGACATCCTATAGTCATATCGAAGTCCCATGTCTCACCAAAAGAAATCCATTCACCCATACATTTCGCTGTGACCCATGGAGTTGGGGAGACCTCCCATCGACAATACTTAGTCTCGGTGAGATGTGTTCTTTAATGTTTGTTTCAGTCACCAAGACAATCATTCTCACATTGATGAGGTAGCATGTTGGCATGAAAAAATAGATTGGCAAGACTGCAAGACCTCACCCTGATAGCTGTTGATATAACTCCCTTCCACTTTCTCGGCGAGACCAGAGGTGTTTAGTGAGACCTCACACCGATAGAATCTTTTTGTGTTTTTTCAGCGAGACCCAATGCATTTGCCAAGACCTTACTCCGAAGCACTTTAGTCATATTGAAATACCCTGTGATGCATTCCTGTCGCTGAGACATAATCTTTCTCCCCGATGAAACAACATATCGGCATGAAATTCGAGTTAGTAATACTATATAACCTTACCCTCATAAGCTTTGGTGGAGAACATTCACATTGTTGGTGAGACCAGAGCCACTCGCCAAGACATCTCTCTAATGCAAAAGTTTCTCACCAAGATGTATATCCTTACCGGTGGTCAGTGAGACAATAAGATCTCACCAAGACCTCATGCCGATAACCACTTGTTTGGCTGAAAAATGTCCATGTGTACATGGTCAGTGAGACAAGACCCATTCAATGAGACCACATATCAAAGACATAACATTTTCCAATACATAGTTCTAGGTGCTAGTCATTGAGACATAATGCAATCGGTAAGACCTCACCCCGAATTCTTTGTTTGGCCAAAAATAATCCTTTCAAGATGTCAAGACAATGAAAATTTCATGCCGATAGGCACTTGCATATGAATTTCAATCGCTGTGACATCCCTAAGGTCTTGCTGATAGGAAACGATAGAAGTATATAAACAAAAATGCATTATGGGTTGGGGAGACCATGATAATCTCCTGGCAATATGGACTATAATGTAAAATACTCAGACCTAGATGCATTTCCTAGGATTATATGGCCACAAAGGGGAAACTATGCTCATGGTAGGACTTATTTGGAAAATTATGAGTATGAAAAAAATGTAAAATATCTAGAATTTTACAGTTCTAACAGGTGAAAGAGAGTCGGATAAAGTGGGAGAAGGTGGAAGAGAGTTATTTGAGAGTGGGAGAATGTGGGAGAGAGTCAGAGAGCATCAGATAGGATGGGAGAAGGTGGGAGAGAGTGGGAGAGTGGGAGAGAGGGTGGAAGAGGGTGGGAGAGAGTGGGAGAGAGGGTGGGAGGGGTGGTGAGGGTGGGAGGATGGTGGAGGGAGGATGGGAGAGAGGGAGAGGGTGGGAGAGAGGGTGGGAGAGGCTGAGAGAGTTGGAGAGAGCTCCAGATCATGTGGGAGAGGTGGAGAGAGAGGGAAAGAGGGTGAGAGGGAAGAGGGTGTGATGAGGGTGGGAGAGCCCTAGAGTCAAAGAGCATTTGAAAGGGCGAGAGAGGGTGGGATTTGGAGAGTTGGAGATCTGAAGAGCATGGGAGAGCCGGGAGAGAGGGGAGAGGGTGGAAGAGGTGAGAGAGGGTGGGAGAAGGTGTAGGCGGGAGAGAGGCGGGGAGAGCCAGAGAGAGCAGAGCATGGGAGAGGGCGGGAGACAATTGGGGAGACTGGGTGAGTGGGAGAGAGGGTATCTCAACCCTCTCCCTTGGTTATGTATCTCTCTCTCAAACCTCTCCATCCTACCCCCTCTCCCTCTCTTCGGTCTCTCTCTCAACCCCCTCCATCCTACCCCCTCTCCCTCTATTAGATCTCT
The DNA here is from genome assembly GCA_007258455.2 of Sequoia sempervirens. Classification (NCBI taxonomy): domain Eukaryota; kingdom Viridiplantae; phylum Streptophyta; class Pinopsida; order Cupressales; family Cupressaceae; genus Sequoia; species Sequoia sempervirens. The sequence goes on along the minus strand of VDFB02325261.1, from coordinate 74,389 downwards.
CTCTCTCAACCATCTCCTCCCACCCCCCTTCCCTTTGTTAGGCTCCTCTCAACCCTCTCCTATCCACTCTCCCTTCTCTCTCTTAGTTCTCTAACCCTATCCTCCTACCCACTTTCCCCCTCTATTATGTCTCTCTCTCTCTCTCAACCCTCTCCCTCCTACCCACCCACTCTCCCTCTATTAGGTCTCTCTCTCTTTTCTCTCAACCTCTCCCTCCTACCCTCCTACCTCCCTCCCTCAACCCTCCCCTCCTACTCCTCTCCCTCCTACTTGTTTTACTCCTCTAGGTCTTCTCTCAACCCTCTCCCTCCTACCCTCCTCCTGTCACTTGCTCCTCCTCTCTTAGGTATCTCTCTCTCTAACCCTCTCCCTCCTACTCCCCCTCTCCCCCTCTATTAGATCTCTCTCTCTCTCTCTTCTTCAACCCTCTCCCTCCTACCCTCTCTCATTTTTAGGTCTCTCTCTCTCAACCCTCCTACTCGGGCTTCTCCTCTTAGGTATATATATCTCTCTCTAACCCTCTCCCCTCCTACCTCCCTCTCCCTCTAATAACTCTCTCTCTCTCTCCTAACCCTCCTCTCCCTCTAATGTGTTTTTGATTCTCTCTCTCAACCCCTCTCCCTCCTACTCCCCTTTCCTCTCCCACTGGCTTCTCACTCTTAAGTCTCTATCTCTGTCTCCCAACCCTCTCCTCTCCTATGCCCCTCTCCCTCTGTTAGGTCTCTCTCTTCCTCTAAACCCTCTCCCTCCTACCCCCTATCCCTCTGTTAGGTCTCTCTCTCTCTCAAACCTCTCCCTCCTACCCCCTCTCCCTCTCTTAGGTCTCTCTCTCTCAACCCTCTCCCTCCTAACCCATATCCCTCTGCTAGGTCTCTCTCTCTCTCTTAAACCTCTCCCTCCTACCCCCTCTCCCTCTCTTAGGTCTCTCTCTCTCAACCATCTCCCTCCTATCCCCTCTCCCTCGGTTAGATCTCTCTATCTCCCTCTCTCAAGCCTCTCCCTCCTAACCCCCATTAGAACTTTAAAATTCTGAATAATTTCACAAGATTTTCATATCCCTAAGTTTCCATTCGAGTCCTCACTGTATGCTCAGGGCGTCTCATAATAATATTTTGCTCACATTCTGCCCATTTTCATCCTATAAAATCCATCTAGGTTTGAGTATTTCACATAATAGTGGGTGATCCCACAATAGTGGTTTACAATTTTTGGCCAAACTAGACACTGAAATTATTATTTTTAACTAAATCTTCACATTCGGGCACCTATAGCAGCTAAACTGTGAGGAATTTGAAGATGGTACAAACTAGAGTCTCATCAAATTTTGTTTGTAGATTCTAAAATTTCTTTTTTCAAAATTTTTGGAATCATATTGCACTTCTTTTTCCATCTCCCACGAAAACTGGTTTTTTTCAGAAAATAACATTGTTAAAAAGTGACGCACACCATATAACATAATGAATATACTTCCAAAAAACCAATATTTTTTCCATGAAGGATAAAATTCTAATTCTTTCAAATTTAGATTTATAACTCTGATATATAGTGCTTCCACTTGGTTAGATATTTTTTTGATGAATATTTTTTCCTTAATCAAGTTTCAAAGTCAAACTAATTACAATTCAGACATAGCGTGACCATATAACTCGTAACTTTTTTTGCATATATCAAAAAAAAATTATTTTATTTTTGGATCAAGGACTTCAATATCTAGTGCACTCATATTTTTCAATTTTTCTTTTTGATAATTTTCTATTTTTATACATTTGAAGAACAAAGACATTCATTTTCAATGAAAAATATATGTTTAATAAAACTAAAAAACAAAATACATAACAAAACCAAAACATATTAAAATTATATTTGTTGATAGATCATGAGGGAATACTATAGTATGGTTTCTAAAATAAATTTTAAATGAATTCATTTTGACTTCCCAAAGTTTCAAATCAAGTTATTATTTTTTATCAGCATTTTGATAGGTGTAAAGGAGACTCATTTATAGGTATGGTTTAAAACTAACGAGGTTCTATCCAAGGGGGTTTGATCAAAGGTGATTTGATCAAACCCTCTTCAATTGGAATCCTTAAAATGGAACATTTTAAGGCTTAAATCATTATATTTTCTAAAAATATGTGATTTCAGCAAAAATTCTTTCCTCTTAGAAATTGTAAACCACTATTGTGGCAGCACCCTAGTCCATATCAGCATGATATTATCAAGGTCTCCCTGACCCATAATGCATTTATTTTTATATACTTATTTCATTTCATATTTGCAAGACCTCAAGGATGTCACAGCGATTAAAATTCATATGCAGGTGCCTATCAGTAGGACATTTTCATTATCTCGGTGACTCAAAAGGATTATTTTTGGCCAGACAAATACTTTGGGGTGGGGTCTTACCAATTGTATTATGTCTCAGTGACTAGCACATAGAGCGATGTATTAGCAAGATTTATGTCTTCGGTATGTGGTCTCACTGAATGGGTCTTGTCTCATTGATTATGTGCATATGGAAATTTTTCGGCCAGAGAAGTGGTTATCGGCATGAGGTCTTGGCGAGATCTTATTATCTCACTAACAGCCAATAAGGATATATGTATCTTGGTGAGAAACTTTTGCATCAGAGAGATGTCTTGGCAAGTGGCTCTAGTCTCACCGACAATGTGAATGTGCTCTACCATAGGTTAATAGGGTAAGGTTATACAGTCTTACCAACTTGAATGTCACACCGATATGTTGTTTCATTGGGGAGAAAGATTATGTCTCAGTGATAGGAATGCATCATAGGGTATTTCAGTATGAATAAAGTTCTTTGGAGTAAGGTCTTGGAGAATGCATTGGGTATCGCTGACAAAACACAAAAGGATTTTAAGCTAGTCGATGAGATATAATGCGATTGGTAAGACCTCACCCCGAAGTCTTTATCTAGCCGATATGAATCTTTTGTCATTGATACAATATGTATGTCCTACCAATAGGTGCCTATAGGTAAATTTTGATTGTTGTGACATCCTTGAGGTCTTTCCAATAGGCAACAACAAACTTATATTAACAAGAATGCATTATGGGTTGGGGAGACCTTGATAATCTAATGCCAATATGCACAATAATGTAAAATACTTAGACCTAGATGCATTTCTTGGGATTATATGATGAGAAAGGGGAAAATACACTCATGGTAGGACTTATTTGGAAAATTATGATTATGAACATGTAAAATATCTAGAATTTTACAGTTCTAACAGGTGGAACAGAGTCAGAGAGAGTGGGAGAAGGTGGAAGAGTGTTATTTAAGAGTGGGAGAACATGGGAGAGAGTCAAAGAGCATCAGATAGGTGGGAGAGGGTGGGAGATAGTGGGAGAGTGGGACAGAGGGTGGAAGAGGGTGGGACAGAGGGTGGGAGAGTCAGAGAGATTAAAAGAGCATGGGAGAGGGCATGAGAGAGTTGGAGAGACTGGGAGAGTGGGAGAGAGGGTGGGAGAGGGTGTGAGAGAGGGTGGGAGAGGGTGTGGGAGAGTGGGAGAGGGTGGAAGAGAGAGTGGGAAAGTGTGGAAGAGTTGGAGAGAGTTAGAGAGCATGGGAGAGGGTGGGAGAGAGAGGAAGAGAGGGTGGGAGAGGGCAAGAGGGTGGGAGAGAGCATGGGAGAGTCATGTGAGAATGGGAGAGGGTGGGAGAGTTGGGAGAGACCCGGGAGATGGGAGAGGGTGGGAGACAGGTGGAGAGGGTGGAGAGGGTGCAAGCAGAGCTGGAGAGGAGAGAGACACCCAAGAGGGAGAGCAGGCAGAGGGGAGAGGGCTTAGAGAGAGAGAGACCCAACAAAGGAGGGGTAAGAGGAGGCCCAAGTGAGAGAGAGAGAGACCCAAGAGAGGGAGAGAGTGAGTAGAGGGGAGAGGAGGAGTTGAGGGAGAGAGAGATCTTAACAGAGGGTCTCTCTTAACCCCTCTCCCCTCCTACCCCCTCTCCTCTCCTCAAGTATGTATCTCTCTCTCTCAAACTCCTCCCTCCTACTCCTCTCCCTCTCTTAGGTCTCTCTCTCTCTCTCTAACCCTCTCTCCCTCCTCACTCCCATCTCCCTCTCTCTATGTATCTCTCCCCAAACCTCTTCCCTCCTAGCCCCCTCTCTCCTCTCTCTAGGTCTCTCTCAACCCTCTCCCTCCTAACCCCTATCCCTCTGTTATGTATCTCTCTCTCTCAAACCTCTCCCTCCTACCCCCTCTCCCTCTCTTATGTCTCTCTCTCTCTTTGAACCCTCTCCCTCCTATCCCATCTCCCTCTATTATGTATCTCTCTCTCTCAAGCCTCTCCTCCTACCCCTCTCCCTCTCTTAGGTCTCTCTCTCAAGCCTCTCCCTCCTATCCTCTACCTTTATTGGTTCTTTCTCTCTTTCTCAGCCCTCTCTCAGTCCTACCTATTCTCCTCTCTTAGGTCTCTCTCTCTCTCAACCCTCTCCCTCTACCTCTCTCCCTCTGATTGGGTATCTCTCTCCCTCTCAACCTCTCCTCCTACCTCCTCTTCCTCCTACTCACTCACTCTCTTGGGTCTCTCTCTCTCTCTCAACCCTCTCCTCCTACCCCTCTCCCTTCGTTTGGTGTCTCTCTCAACCTTCTCCCTCCTGCTGGTTCTCCTCTTTGGTCTCTCTCAGCTCTGTCTCCTACCCTCTCTCCTCTCAGCCCTCTCCCTCTACCTCTCCTCCTGCCCTCTCACTCTCTTGATCTCTCTCAGCCTCCTCTCAACCCTCTCCTCCTATCCTCTCCTCTCTAGGTCTCTCTTCCCTCTACCTCCCTTCCTTTCCTTTGTTAGGTGTCTCTCTCTCAACCCTCTCCCTCCTACCTTTCCTCTCCTGAAGTCTTTGTCTCTCTCTCAACCCTCTCTCTCCTACCCCCGCTCCCTCTATTAGGTCTCTCTCTCTCATCCCTCTCCCTCCTACCCCCTCCCCCTCTCAACCCTCTCCCTCCTACCCCCTCTCTCTATCTCTCAACCCTCTCCCTCCTATGTTGGTAAAATATTTCTCAATCCCATAGGTTGAAACCTCTATTAGAGCCAAGTCGGTGTGACATATTCTGTCTAGCCGATGAGTAGATTTGTAACCTTATGTTTTGTACAAGTCAATGTGACCTTTGATGAGCCCAAAATATGCTCATGATTTGGATATCATGGTGTACTTTTGAAACCTTTTTTTATTCATGGTTGTTTAAACTCTTTTGAAACCTTTTATTGGAATCTGTAGCAATACACTTTCATGTTCCTGCAGCCTATCATGTTGACATGTCTATATTTATTACCCCATTTGACTCCCTAAATGACTGGTATAATGCATGTAGTTTTTGAATGATGAAATAGATTTAAATGTGATTAATGAATGGATATTGTATATGTGCCATGCGCCTTTTCTTTCGCGTCTATTACCTTGTCTATTACAGGTTGTTGAAGAAAGTATGATCGAGTCAAGCACAGCCAATCTCAGCCCTACAGTAAAGTCCATTTCCTGCACGAGTTTGAAGAAGCTCTGGCAAAGACTCTTTGACCGAAACTATTGGGAAGGATTTTAAATGTTAGTCAATCTGGAAAGAGTAGAGTGCTAGATTCTCTTTTGATTGGGTTGAATGGATAAAATTATTTATGAAGTCTATTACTCGATTTTAGGATACATTTTACATCCATGTCTTTCTCTGTTAGGGTTAGTTAGTTAGTTGTTTTCCTAATTTAAATAAGTGCTCCTCCTGCATGAGTGAGCAAGCATAGTAAGATAGAAAGGATATCATATAAGAGTTAGTATGATAATAAAAAGCAGAATCTGTATGACAAGAGATAGAGTTTGTTGTTAGTTCTCATATGAACAGAACAATGTATACCATTCTGAGTTTATGAATAAAGATTGATGAAGTTCTGAGTTCAACACTTGCGTAATTAGTTGATGCTCGCTAAGGGGGCCCACTTATTAAGTATTTGTAGTTAATTAGTTAGTTTCTCCTTTTCTGTTGATCATAAGTTAGATTTCATCTTTGAATTTTTTGTGCAAACTCAGTCTTATATTGTTCTTGCAGCATCAGGAATCCATCCCTGTGTCTGTTCATGTAGCATAAGGCCAATTCATAGTTTGTTTTTCAGTCATAGCTCTTATGATTTCTGCTTTGGTTAAATTATGGTGGAGTTAAGAGAACTTTGTATTACCTTCCTATAACATAGGTAGAATTCTTTCCAAGTATTTATTTCTGTTAAGTTGTGACTGAAACTAGTTCTTAGTGCATATATTATGCTGCTTCATTCAAAGTATGCATTCCTTGGTTTGACAAGTAAATGAATGACCATGAAAAGATATTAATCACCTACTAGAATGTCCAATTCCAAGGATAGGTTTTGACGTTATTTTCATATCCTTTTGTGGGCGCGACCATTTTTGGTGCCATTGTCAGGGATGGTGTCAAGCTAAGAACCTATTAGAAGTCATTTTTAGCATTAGATTAGTTTGTTAATCAAGAATTTTCAAAATCCTTTAAATCACCATTCATTCTATTGCTTGCATAGAATAGGAGATGCACTGGGAAGGTTCCTCCCTGAAAACCTATTTGTTGAATTACCATTTGGCCTAGCTGACGAAGAACCTGAGGAAAATCCATTTGCTCTGATACTCTAGCAAGCAAATATGGCACATAATCCACCTAATCCACCTCCTGCTTTTGAATTTCCCATTGTTTCCCAGCAAGATACAGATAACCTTCAAAATATTCCTTCTTCATTACTTTCCAAGTTCTATGGCCTAGTTACGGAGGACCCAAAAACTTTCCTGTTTGAGTTTGATATCCTCTATCGCAGTTATGACTACACTTCAAATGCTCACAAACTGAAATTGTTTCCTGCTACCTTGAAGGAGGGAGCTCTCAGATGGTTCATGAGTTTGGGAAGGGGTGTTGTTGATAGTTGGGAAATCATGCAAAAAAAAATCTTGAGAAATATAAGGAATATTGTAAGAGTGGTAGTAAAGGTGATGATATATTCAAAATTCAATAGGAGGATGAAAGTTTGGAGGATTATATCTCAAGATTCTTGTTTTCCCTGAAAAAGAATTCAAACCAAACTCTCAATGAAGAATCTCATAAACTAATTTTTCTAAGGGAAATTAGTGATACATGTATAGACACCTTGGACCTGATGGGAGGAGGTGATATAACCCAAGAATCTTGGGATGATATCAAGCGGATATGTCTCAATTACTCCTGAGCAAATGTGAAGAAGGGTAGAGGTCATCAAGCTATAGTGGGAAAGTCTTCTTCTAGTGGAGTTTCCTGGATGGAGATCACAAATTTTCTATCTAATTTCAAGCAGGACATCGTAAACAACATGGATACACAGTTGAATACCATGCAAGCTTGCAAGAAACATGCAGAGGCTGAGGCAATCCTGGCTGAGTTTTGTCCCCATTGTAGATAGAAGAAATGTGACTGCAGATGCAAGATGGTGGCTAACATGGAGGCTAAATAGTTACCTACTAATTTTAAGATGATTGAAGGTGATGATGACCAAGTCTTCTTTGTTGCACAAAGGAGACCATGGGCTTCAAGACAAGGTATGCCTCAAGATCCTTTGACTTTTGGTAATGCTTACTCTAATTATAATAACCAATGGCAACCTACATATGGCCCATCTCCACCTTGGAATGATCCTCAACCATACTGGCCTAACTATCAAAGCCCTTAATGGAAACCCCCTCAAGGAGGTTGGCAGCAGCCACAACCACAATGGACTCCACCTCTAGGTAACTGGCAGCATAACCCTCAATAGAGAAGCCCTTAGCAATGGAAAAACCAACCCCCTAGATTCCTACAGTCCTAGTAGCCACAACCTCTGGCCCTTATGCCTCCTCCTACAGCACCTGCAACAAATACTGGCCCTCCAAAACAAATTCCTATGCCTGCTCAACCATTGCCAAATCCTAATAATAAGTAGCAGCAACAACAACAACCTATGTATTCTACAGAAGCCAACCAGTATCCAACTTATGCCCTAGATATCAATGATATCCATCTCAGGTTTGGAACCACTCTCCCTACTCCATAGCCACCTGTAATTACAGAGATTCTAGACTCTGCTGCTGAGCAACCTACTGATCATGCAGAAGATATTCTTATACCAGCTACTACCTCTAAGGAACCTATCCTACAACCTCAAGCTACACCACCTTTTCCTCAGAGATTGCAAATGACTACACCCAAGACCATTAAAGAGCCTACTTTTGATATTCTAGAGCAGTTGAAGAATGTTCGAGTTCAAATTCCTCTTTTCCAAGCTATTAAAGATGTTCCAGTCTATGGAAAATCCATTAAAGAGGCATGTCTAAAGAAACAAGGAAGAAAGAAAAAGGATCCCCAAACTATCCATGTTCTAGGATAGTTAGCTGATATTATGTTGGGGAAGGTTGTCATTCCAAAATATATTGATCTTGGAAGTCCTGTAGTCAAAATAAATATCAATGGTCAGGTAGTAAGAAATGTTTTGGTTGACCTAGGTGCAACCATTAATGTGATGACTAAGCACACTATGGAGTGTTTGAGTATCCCAAACATTCAGTCTACACTGATTGTCCTGTAACTTGCTGATAGTTCCATGGTTACACCTGATGGAGTGATTGAAGATGTCATTGTCACCCTTGAATCTTGGGAATACCCTATTGATTTCACTATATTGTACACTAAGGAAACCTTAGGAGGATATCCTATTATCCTAGGTAGACCCTAGTTAGCTATAGTTGATGCCCTTATAGGATGTCATTCAGAAGACATGACAATTTCTTATGATCAGTAAAGAAAGAAATTGGCTCTATACCCACCTGCACAACCTCTGCCAGATTTGTCTCAACCAATTTGGCCAAATCTAGGAGAGGAAACTGAAGAAGTCAATTCATTAGCCCAGTTAATGATGCTACAAACTGATCCATTTTCCCAACTCCAAAGTGAAGATAACCTACTTCTACACATTTTGTAGTTTAGTTCTAGTTTGAATAGCCCATCTGTTTTGGACAACCGTTCTCAACAATGTTTCCTGCAACAACTGAATCCTGAAAGCCATCATGATTTTCTATTATGTGATATACAGGCACCACCTTTATCAACAACCTCAATAAGTGATCTCACCAAATAGATAGAAGTATCTCTAGGCCGTTGTCTGCATATTAATAACAAGTTATCTCCGTCTCAACAAACTACCCTAGCTTCAATGTTGCAAGCCCACCATAGAGCTTTTGCATGGGACTATGGGGATATGAAGGGTTTAGACCCAAAAATCTATACACATCACATATATATTAACAGTGACTTCAAACCTATCAGGTAGCCTCAAAGAAGAATTAATCTAGCTTTGAGAGAAATTGTTAAAGAAGAATTGCAAAAAATGTTAACAGCTGACTTTATCTACCCAATCTCTGATAGTCAGTGGGTTTCCCCATTGGTCATTGTTCCTAAGAAAGGAGGAAAATGGAGGGTATGTGTAGATTACAGAGAACTCAACTTGGCAAAAAAGAAATATTACTTTCCTCTTCCATTCATTGATCAAGTTCTAGATAATTTAGCTAGTAAAAAGTACTTCTCATTCTTGGATGGCTTTAGTGGGTACAATCAAATCAAGATTTCTCCTAAGGATCAAGAAAAGACTACTTTTGCATGCCCTTGGGGAATGTTTGCCTATTCAGTTTTGTCTTTTGGTCTTTGTAATGCTCCTACAACTTTCGAGAGGGCAGTCATAAGTATCTTCTTAGACATCTCATATGATTGCATGGAAATATACATTGATGATTTTACTGTTTATGGTATGACTTTTGAGGAAGCTCAAGACAACTTGGAGAAAGTAATACAAAGATGTGAAAATCACAACCTATCACTGAATAGTCAAAAGTGCTTCATGATGATGCAGGAGGGAATAGTGCTCGGTCACTATATTTCTGCTACAGGAATTCAAGTTCATCCTGCTAAAATTGAGGTCATCTCTAAGCTACCCTCTCCTACTAAGCAGAAATAGGTATGGAGTTTTCTAGGCTATGCTGGATACTATAGGAGATTCATCAAGGACTTCAGCCAAATAACAGGCCCCTTATATAGTCTGCTGAAGAAAGATGTAGAGTTTTCTTAGACAGAAGAATGTGAAAAAGTATTTCTTGACTTGAAAGTTTCCCTCACACAGACACCTGTTCTAAAGGGACCTGATTGGTCACTTCCATTTCATATTCATACTAATGCATCGGATTATGAAATTTGAGCAGTGTTATGGTAGAAGGATGGTTTGACAGAACATGCACTCTACTACATAAGCAAAAATCTACAAGGGGCTAAATTAAATTACACTATTACAGAAAAAGAAATGTTGGCAGTCATCTATGCCCTCAATAAATTCAAGCATTACATCAGCAATTATCAGATATTTTTCCACACTGATCATATAGAAATCTGGTATCTCATGAACAAAGCCTCAATATCTGGGAGACTGGCAAGATGGTTATTTTTGATGCAGGAATTTGACATTACAATTGTGGACAAGCCAGGTAAAGCCAACATATTTGTTGATTTCCCTTCTAGAATTCAAAGGAAAGATGACTCTACACATATTGAAGACTCCTTTCCTGATGAGCACCTATTTGCAATCAAGGTTATTCACCCATGGTATGCTGATATAGCAAATTATCTAGCAACAGAAAGAACTCCTCAATTCTCCCCTAAGGAAAAGAGATTATTGGTAGAGAAAAGCTATAACTTTTCTTGGATTGCAGATTGCATGCTTTATACAGGGCCAGATCATGTTATGAGGAGATGTGTACAAGAGGAGGACACTCATGATATACTACATGCAAGCCGTGATGAGTGGTGTGGTGGACATTTTGCTGCCAAAATGATAGCAATGAAAATTTTAAATACTGGTTACTATTGGCCAACTTTTCATAGAGATGCAACCAAATATACTAGGAGATGTGACAGATTCTAACAGATGGGAAGACCAACTTGCTCTGATGAGATGCCTCTATCTCCACAAGTTGTAGTTACACCATTCAACAAATGGGGACTGGATTTTGTGGGACCAATTAACCCACCTTCCAATGGTAAGTCCTACATCCTTGTATACATAGATTATGTCACAAAATGGGTAGAGGCTAAACCTATGAAACATGCTAGGGATAATAAAGTGGCTGAATTCCTCTATGAGAAAATATTTACTAGGTTTGGTGTCCCTAAGGAGATAGTGGCAGATCAAGGAGCACAATTTACTTCTACAATTATCACAGCTTTAGTCAATGAATACAATATACAGAATAGGAAATCAACTCCTTATCACCCCCAGGCCAATGGCTAGGTTGAGGTCACCAATGGGAATATAGAGGCCATTTTGACTAAAACTATAGATTTGTATAGGAAAGACTGGGCCACAAGGTTACCAGAAGCTATATGGGCCTACCATACTACCTGGAAAAGTACTACAAGATATACACCTTTTGAAATGGTGTATGGTAAAACAACTGTAATGCCAATAGAATTTGAACATAAGACTCTAAGAATAGCATTAGAGATGGACATGGATTTAACAAATGCATAAAAGGATAGAATCATATAGCTCAATGCTTTGGATGAACTCCGAAAGAATGCCATGTAGCACACTGAGATAATATAGAATCAGATAATAAGGTGGCATGATAAATACATTAAGGAAAATGAATTCAAAGTAGGAGATTGGGATTTTCTTTATGACTCACGATATAAGGATAGTCCAGGAAAATTACAGACCCGATGGTTGGGCCTGTATGAAATTGAGAATGTATTTGCTAATGGTTCAGTTCAACTTGTTAGAATTGATCCTGTTATATTCAAGCTGTTAGTTAATGGACACCTCCTCCAGTTGTACCATAAACCAGTCTCAAAAGAAGAATTCATGTAGCAGTTTGTTTAGAATCCTGCCACTAATCTTCTTACAGCCAAAGGATTTCGCCTTTCTCCTATAGCTTCACTGTAATTTAGAAATTCATGCTTATAATAAAGGTTTCCTTTTTAAGGAAACCCTTTTTCTTCATTTCCACTTGTCGCCACATCTCATTTCTTTATCTTTCATTCCATCCATCCATTCCATCCATTCATCTCATCCACCCACATCACCCATCCACCTCATTTATCTACACCACCCTTAATTATGATCTCATTCCCAACTGTCACCTCATACCGAAGCTGTCATCTTTCTCAACATGTACAAGCGTTTATTGAAAGGTACACCATATCTTTTGTTATCGCATATTTGATTTATTTCATTTTATTCATTTACTACTATGTTTGTATCAATCATTATTACGCGATCTCCACCTATTCTTTAGTACATGTGAGGACACATGTCATACTCTAAGTAGGGGGCAGGATAATCTACTTTTTAAACCTATCTTTTTGCCACTGCCACAACTACTTAGAGAACCTTTCTTTATTATTTTTCTGCTACTTTCCAAATATGATCGCATGTCTTTTTCATTGCATGTTTTTCATTATAAATTACAATTAAAACTACTTGTTCAAAAAGTTCATTTTTGGAAAAGGAGAGAAAAGTGACGGCGAGACAGAAAAGAACCAGAACCGAAAGGGAAATAGAAGGGGAAATTTTTGGATTTTCAGCAAAGAGTTGAGTTCAGCTAGGGCAAAACTATGAACATGGGTGGTCAGCTAATGCAACATGAGCCTATATCTCATGAGTTATTATTGCAAAATCCTCAAACAGTCCAGGCATTCAGCCACTATAGATGGTTGAATTACTTTTTTAGTTTAAATACTTTCAATGAGGAGGCTACAGGTGAATTTTTTAGAACCCTTTCTAAAGGAGAAGCTATAGTATGGGGTCTAATAGTTGTTGTAACTGAAGAAAGAATTGCAGAGGTAACCAGGCTTCTAGCCGTTGGAGAGAATTTTTCTTTGGATGCTGTCTCTGCAAGGGTAGAATTTACAATACCCACTGACAGACCTTTGGAAGTCTCCAAGTAGGGATGCAAGCGAGTGTCATTGCCTCCTCCATATCCAAAATATGATACTTTCATAATCAAGTATTTAACATGTGAAGGTCATTTCTCTTACCTGCATTCTTACCATTTCAAATTGCTAAGTCATATGAGGCATGGGTTAGCTGTAAATGTTCCAAAATTTTTGTTAAAATTTTTGGAACAATGTGCCCACATAACCCAATAGGGGATGGATAATTCTATTGCTCACCATGGCCTTATAAAATTATTGATTGAACACTCTTTGAGAGATGTATCACCTCTTTCCTGGCAACAATTTGTTTCCCAAAAGAGCCTGCAACTTCCAGAACCCCTAGGGCACTTACCCCACAGCCTCAGAAAAAGAAAAAAGAAATAGTGTCTACCAGTAGAAAAACAAGGCAAGCATCATTTGCTTCTGTAGCACCTGGTCCTGCAGCTCTCACACCAAAGTCCTCTGCCTGGGTACAAACCAGGTCTACCACTAGGAGAGAGAAGGGGAAAACAAAGGCAGAAGAGTCATCTGGGGTGGAACAAATCCCAGAATCTGACCCTCGTTCTTAGAAAAGATAACACTCTTCTCCTAAAACATCTTCCCTTGTAGCAATTTCTCCTACAACAATTCCTGTTGCCATCACCAGTTCACCACCATCCTCTGACAAGGCAGAACCCTCTAGATAGTTCAGTAAGAGGAAGGCTATGAGAGAACCTCCTACAGCCGTACCATTGCCAAGAAGAGTTTCCACAAGGAAATAATGTAAAGCCTCCCCTACTTCACCTCAACCTGAGGTTATTATAATTTTAGAAGAATCTGTAGAGTCTGAATATGATGTTTCTCAAAATGTGTCTAAGAGTGCTGCACAGAGTTCATTTGTTCCTGAAGAAGAATAATTTGAGACAAGGGAAATTGAGCATAATGAAAGGGGGGTACCAAGTCTTCATGACTTGGTTGCTGTTGCTATGCAGATTTCAGAGGAAGCATAGTCTTCTCCACTACAACAATAGGAATTCATCTTGCAACAAGAGGAGGAATAGAGTGAACAATTGGAAGTAGCCAATGAAGCTACATTTCCCCCTGTAACTTGTCAAGCCATTGTTGTCTACAAAAAGATATTTTTGATTGAGTTTTTGGAATATGTCAAAGCTACATGGAGATCGGTTACATTGCAAACCTTGACTTTTCGCCACCTAGCCCAGACTGAAATGCAACAAAGTCTATGGGAGGAAGAAAAGAAGAAACTGAAAAAGGAAATTGAAAGGCAGAAACAGGAAATTCTGGAGTTAAAGGAGAAAATGGATGAAATGCTGAAGGTAACTGGTCAGATTATGGAATGTAGACCACCACCCATAGTTTATTCTTTGTGCCTCAAGGAACAATTCTTGTGGTTCCAACTAATGAGAATTTCTAGAAATCAAGATCCTATTATTCACACTGCTAAAGAATTCTACGATGCATACCAGGCAGCTCCTAATTGGCTCAAGAATTCTTTGTGTGAATTTTATTTACATGGTTTTATAATTCCATTTGAAACATAGTGGAATCCCCTTCTGTACATTGGCAACATCCATTTGAGATCACTTATGTCTTGGGTGGAAAATGAAGCAAATTATGGTAGGCAATGGGAAGCATATGAAGAAGCCAAAATGAATGAGCCTATTCCATTGTTCCCTAAGAGTTCAAACCCCCATGCAATGTTGAAAACCTAGCTTACTTTGGAATATGGCTTTAATAATGATACAACCAAGATGAAAATATTTGATCTCAGAAAACAGGTATATGATGAGTTTTAGGAACAGCATACTCACTTTGGAGGTTGTCATACTCTAGGATTGAGAAGAGGTGGGAGAGATTAACTATTGGGTTAAGAAGATCTGAGCCTCATAGTCCCCTAAATTTTACGACAACTCTCAAATGATCAAGCAGATACATACAATTGGGCCTTCAAAAGAGGTTTGAATTGTGGTTGCCATTGACATTTAGACCTCTTGTGCTAATGTGGCCCCTTTATCCTTACCAAGCTACCAATATTAATGAAGATACAAAAACTCGTAGGTATGAAAGGTGGTAGAGTTTCAGAGGATTTTATTACAAATTTGGAACTCCATTTCAGAGTCATGCCGCAACCACTGATTTCAGAGAGACCACCAGAAAATTTAATGCTGGAGGACCAGCATTGGGTTAAGTAGGGGACAAATGATCAGCCCATGATATGCTCATGATTTGGATATCATGGTGTAATTTTAAAACCTTTACTTTTGTTATTCATGGTTGTTTAAACTCTTTTGAAACCTTTTATTGGGATATCCTGTAGCAATACACTTTCATGTTGCTACAGCCTATCATGTTGACATGTCTATATTTATTACCCCGTTTGACTCCCTAAATGACTGGTATAACACATGTAGTTTTTGAATGATGAAATAGATTTAAATATGTGATTAATGAATAGATATTGTGTATGTGCCATGTACCTTTTCTTTCACATCTATTACCTTGTGTTTCACAGGTTGTTGAAGAAAGTATGACCGAGTCAAGCGCAGCCGATCTCAACCCTGCAGTAAAGTCCATTTCCTGCACAACTTCGAGGAAGCTATGGCGAAGGCTCTTTGACCGAAACTATTGGGAAGGATTTTAATTGTCAATCAATCTGGAAAGAGTGGAGTGCTAGATTCTCTTTGGATCAGATTGAATGGATAAACTCATTTATGAAGTCTATTCCTCAATTTCAAGATACATTTTAGATCCACGTCTTTCTCTGTTAGGGTTAGTTAGTTAGTTGTTTTCCTAATTTAAATAAGTGCTCCTCCTATGCGATTGAGCAAGCATAGTAAGATAGAAAGGATATCATGTAAGAGTTAGTATGATAATAAAAAGAAAAATTTGTATGACAAGAGACAAAGTTTGTTTTTAGTTCTCATATGAATAGAACAATGTATACCATTATGAGTTTATGAATAAAGATTGATGAAGTTCTAAGTTCAGCACTTGCGTAATTAGTTGACGCTTGCTAAGGGGGGGCCACTTAGTAAGTATTTATAGTTAGTTAGTTAGTTGCTCCTTTTCTATTGATCGTAAGTTAGATTTTATCTTTCAAGTTTCTATGCAAACTCAGTCTTATATTGTTCATGTAGCATCGAGAATCCATCCCTATGTTTGTTCCTGCAGTATAAGGCTAGTTCATAGTTTGTTTTTTAGTCATAGCTATTATGATTTCTGCTTTGGTTAAATTATGGAGTTAAGAGAACTTTGTATTACCTTCCTATAGCATAGGTAGAATTCTTTCCAAGTATTTATTTCTGTTAAGTTGTGACTAAAACTAGTTCTTAGTGCATATATTGTGTTGCTCCATTCAAAGTATACGTTCCCTGGTTTGACAAGTAAATGAATGACCACGAAAAGATATTAGTCACCTACTAGAATTTCCAGTTCCCAAGATAGGTTTTGTTGTGATTTTCATATCCTTTTGTGGGCATGACCATCCTTGTAGAAGTCTTACCGAATGGTTACACATTGGAGTCTTTAGTGTGACATGTTGTGTTCGGTATGTTCTCTTACCACATGGATATCTCTGGCCGACAGGCCATACATATCATTTATCAGGGAGACCCTTGGCTGAAAGTCTTAGTTCGAGAAGAAGCCTCAGTGATGAAGAAAGTTCTCTCCAATGGGAGAAATCTTGGATTATTCACAATGACACAATGACTTTGGTATGAAGTCTCAGCGGCTGATGGAGAGTCTTGTCGATGATGAGGGGTCTTCGGTATAACTCTTGGTGAATAGTGGTCTTAGGGTAACTTGGAGAACTCAGTAAGAACTCTTAGTGAAGAGTGGTATGTCTCACCGATAGCATTTTCTTGGTGTCCTCAAAGTAACATGTGATGGCTCAGTAAGAAGTCTTACCGATGTGTGAAGTCTCAGAGATGAATGAAAGTCTTGCCGACTGCTGATCACTTTAGAGAAAGTCTTTGAACCTCGATATGATCTCTTAGTGAAAGATGATAGTCTCACCGATGTAAGTTCTATTGTCTATGTGACTTTTGAACCTCATTATGAAGTCTTGGCGAAAGCAATGATTCTTGCCGACTCGTGGATGCACACAGATTAACATGAAGGCTTAGCATTATGTCCTGGCGAGAGTGATAGTCTTGTTGAAGGGAAAACTAAAGTCGATGCAATGGGTGAACTTGATATAACCTATTGTCGATTGTAAGGACTCTTGGCGATATCGAATGCTGACTATGTTGGCATCAGGGAGAGACGAATAGTGTCTCACCGATATGCCAATAGAGCTTCACATGGTTATTGTAATGTGAGTGCATTATTAACCAGTAGAGATATGTTCGTTTAGGATTAAATAACGCACTCATGTTATCACTAAAAATGGTAAAAAATCACAATATACCCGTGATGTTGGCCCACATTCTATATATTCTCCTGGTTTTGCACGTGCTCCAACAAAAAGTAGCTTTTTGGTGATTAAGTGAAGTGTGCATGCATGATTTTGAGATTCCATCACCTTTTGAATGTTCTTTCCATCACCTTTGCATGAAATAGCAGAGTTTTCACATTGAGAGGCATATAATATCAATTCAAGTTTGAATTATAGTGATAATTGATATACAATTGAAATTTGGAGGGGAACAAGCTTTTGAAGAAGTCAAATTTTTGAGGAGTTTGAGGAAGGAAGAAGCAAAGGTTGCATAATTAGGTAGAACTCCTCTATTTGAAACTTTGATTTTTTAGGTATGTCAAAGCTTTGTACATTTTCTTTCATTCTATTATGGCTTGATTTCATTTTGTTGTTTAGCTTATTCCATGTTGATCAAATTGTTTGTTTGTGATGCAATATCAGATTGCCAAGCCACTCAACAACATCATTTCTTTAGGGAACTTCCTTCCCAATTCAATAAAGAGTAAAAAATCAATTTATACAAACTTTGTCAAATTCATCCAAAACTACTTTTCATTCAACCAAAATCCATTTATTTCATTTCAAGTTATAAGGCTATTAGTAGCCAATTCACCATCTCCATATAGCAAACCATTTTCAGAATCAACTTTCAACTTTTTTCTTGTCATAAACAATACAACAATCACTCATCAACTCAACTTACCCCTTCAAGGAAAAAAAATCAAACACCTTTATTCCTTAGACCTACAATCAAACATCATCCTAGCCATTTAAGATATCTTTGCTCAAATCAACACATCCATCATCCTATCTTCACTTAAACACCATTTCTAACAACAACAAGCAGCATTAGTTTAACACTGTCACCAGACCTTTAAGATACCAATTTCATCATGTTTTGATTGTAATATTCCAATATATCAGTATAGAAACACTCTAACTACTTTGCATTCAAGAAACCATTGCAATATAGTGGAAACATATGCCCAAATCATCAAATCTTTCACAATCTACCTTCAAAACATTACCAAGCATAGACACAACTGTGGCATCACAAATGAGACTGCTCCCAAGCACTTAACAACATTCTTTTCATTGTTTCTACATATTCTTTGTTTTTAGCAAACAATGCCAAATATCTCTAGGAGGCCAGCATTCCATCTAATCAGGTGATTCCTTTTCTATCATAATGCATTTACACAATCCCAATACAAATTCTCAGGCCTATTTTGATCCTTTTCAACATATTATAAAATTTTAAACACTTATTTCACAAAACAGAGTAGAACTAACATGATGTCTATTGGTAAAAGCCCTTAAATAGGTCAATTTATCAAAGTCATCATAGAACTACTCACTAATCCACCAAACCTACAAACAATCTTAGGCCATGTGTATAAACTCACAAATAAACAAGTTTCAAGATGGGAAATGCCCATCAAACACAAAATCAGTAAACATTTGATTATAGGGTGAAAACACACCAACCATGAGGGTTTCTTTAATGAAACATTTGCAAAACCTCTACTACTCCACCCAACAATTGAAACATGCTTCATTATGTCTGTAAATTATTTTAAAATCATTTCTAAGCTCCTCTACATGTTGTTTCCTCAAACCCTACTTGAAAACACCATTTTTTTGAATGAGAAAATTCATAATTTTGTTCATGCAACAGTATCCCGGCTTCTTATTTCTATTTACCCTTGCCACACACATCTTCACATTGAAAATACACTAAATATGATCCATTCCACTGACCTACTAGACCTACATCGGTGGAATGGCTAAGAATCACTTTTTAGACTCACTAAACAATTCTAAGGAAACCACAGACCGAGACTTAGGAAACTAGTTCAAATTAGATTGATTATTTGAATTAAAATTCCTAAAATTTTCAAGAATGAAAGAAGTATCTTTCCCTGACAAAAATCAAATCTTAGAACATGCTTGAATCACTATGCAACCTAAAAGAAAGAATAGAAAAGGTTTCCAAAATAACTGAGCAGAGGTTTTTTTATTAATTTTTATGGATTTTTGGGATACAATATCTTCCTTTATCGAGCTTACAATTCTTTTTAAAGGTGTCTAAATCAGTTGAAATAAATACCTCTTCATCTTCATCAACCCATTCTTTTCCTTCCACAAAAAAGACTCTTCACCTTCCTGCTTTTGTGCAATTTTACATTTTTACAATAATTCACAACTTTTGTTATAAAAAGCAACTTTTCAATAATATCAACTAGTGATCTATTTCATGGTGAAAATACATTGAAATTCATCATTTAATTACCTTCACTCATCATATTTACTTGAACATTACAAATTGAACAAATTATCCTTTTGAAGGAATTTCATGACCTAGGTGCTCCTACACCAGTTTGTCATGTTACAACCTTATGTTGACAATGGAAATTTTAAATCACACAATTCGATACACTTTCCTATTACATTTTTAAACCACATCTCTTTGAGGAATTTTGTTAAATTTAACAATTGACTTTCTTTGTGTATGCTTCCAAAGCTATCATTGAGTTATTTTGTCAAACAGTTATACAAACCAGCTTTCATTGTATTTCTTTGTGTATGCTTCCAAAGCTTTCATTGAGTTATGCTTCCAAAGCTTTCAATTAGTTAATTTGACAACTTAGCACTTTTTGCACAAGTAAAATTATTCGTCATGCCGAAGAAATGAACTATTAAAAGGAAAAAACTAACAGATGATCAGCTGCAAGCCATCAAAGATAAATAGAAAAAATGAATGAGGGAATATCATGAAAAGTTATTGAAAGAGTCATGCTAGGGGAGATGCAGATACCATAGTTGGAGACACACCCTCTACTGCAAGTGAATACAAAGGGAAACCATTAAGCACAAGTGAATATGGAGGGACACGATCTACCACAAGTGAGTGTGGTTGGACACCATCCACCACATCCAAAGTTGAGAGTACATCATCACTCAAAGTTGAGAAACAAGGTATGACATCATCCCCACATGAACCTCAAGGTATGTCTTCTATTCCACCCTCGATCGAAGGCACACAATCTAGCCCACCTCAATTAAATATTTCTGAAATTGCTAATGTTGAGATGTATGTACCTAACAGAACACCATCTAGAATTTTGCATAGAAAGCCAAAGTTTTTGATTAATATTGATGAGGATATTTTGTAGCACATGGAAGGTAAGATTCTAGAATGCACTTGTAGAAGATATGCTAATAAGATTTGTCAAATTTTCTTTGAAAGGATAATTGAGACTATAATATGTCAACTATTTGTTCAAATGATGTGGGGTTTAAAGTACACAAACATCATGAAGACTCTTGGGTTGAGAACATCAAATGCATCAATTGAAAACACTATTGTGAAGAATCTAATGGATGCTTATGATAGTATGGGTAAGACCTCATGCCCAAAGGATAGTAATATCACCTGATGTGTCATTACATCGACTTTGGTAAGCTATCAAACAAAGAGATCTCACCTCATTAAAAAGACAAGTGAAAAAATGGGAATTAGTAGAAAAACTTTATCAAAAGCCGTTCAAAGGCGGCAAAGAATTGAGGGCACCAATTCAAATGAATTATGGGCATTCTCAGGAGACTACCACACAAAGATAAAAAATTTGTTGAAGCATTGAGAACACTAATTGAAGATTATTGGAAGAATAATACAAGGCCATCTCTGAATCAAAGGGATATCGTAATAAGGAGAATCGGTAGTTGAAACCGTGAGCCACATCCAAAGCATTTTTTGGATATGACTCAAACCCAATTTTTTCATAAATTTCAAAATTATTATTCTCAAATTAGTATTTCTCAAATATTTTTTGAAATGATTAAAACTTTTATGTCAAGATAAATCAAACATGCACTACTTGTTGCTGTAAACTACATATTGAATTCTCTAACCATTATGAATTTTATCATCCTATATGTTTACATTTGCATACTAATGATGTTTTGCAGGATTGTGGCACAGAAGCCCCACCAAAATCTTCAAGAAAGATCTTATCAAAAAATCTATGTGAAATAGAGGATGGCCAAAAATTCTATAGGACAGCATGCTTGGATGGTTCAAATGAGCGTTGTGGTGGCTTACAATGAATGCTAGTATGTGAACATATGGAAAGCACATATGAGGCGGGACAAAAAATAGTAGAGTTCAGGAAGTATAAAATAGTGGCATATCCTACAAAAGATGGGTCTGAAGTGAAAAGGTGTGAGTTGGTTATTCAGAAGATTCTAGTGTATCAGTTCATGTCCATGTTTTGTGAGAATCTAGTGTATGAGTATGCAAGGCATACCCATAGAGCCCGATGGCTGGACACACAATTCAAGCTATGCAAGGACACCTTTCCACTTGGTAGCATAGTATTAGTGGTTGAATTTGTAGAGAACTACACTCTAGAGCGACAACATGAGGTGTAGTCACAGTATTACAACTCCACATAGGTTTCGATATTTGTGCACATAACATTCATACATGCAGTTGAAAGTACAGAGGATGAAAGGAAGGTATTGAGGGAGTATCACTTTTATATTAGTAATGATCACACGCATTCTCCAGAGTTCATGCAAGGTTGCTTCTAGATGTTCTACAATCATTTGGCTTAGAGGGGCATATCATATGATCGGCATATAATATGGTCAAATAACTATGCAACACAGTTCAAGAATGTGTGCATGTTCTACTGGTTGTGCAGGATGCATCTCACTACATGTGTTCAACATATGTGGAACTTTTGTGAGGCTAGACATGGAAAGGGAGAGCATGATGATGCAGGAGCATGCGTGAAAAGAGCATTAGCATGAGAAATAAAGATAGTGCACAGTTGATAGATTCAAGATCAATTGTCGAGTGGTGTAATGGTTCAATGGGTCCAGGTAATGAAGGTACGTCTTTAGTTCGTAGATTTTTTTGGTTGATGGATGATACTAACATTGCACCATATGAGGATTTTTGTACACTAATAGGATCAAGTGAGATGCACTCTTTCCTTAGCTCAAATGCAGGTTCATGGAGTATCGATACACATAACATGGCATGATTTTGTTCTTCATGTACAATGCAAGCCCAAAATGATTGTGAGTTAGAGGAGTGGGTTGAAAAATGGTTGACAAGTTATCTTAGCCCACTTCACATGTATCGCCCTTCGATGGCATTGGAACTAACACAGATTGAATCATCGGTCGACTTTGACCATGTATCGAATCTAGTTCAACTAGGTCATATATCTACTTTCTTAGTATTTGAAATTCCATATTGTTATCTTACTTTGTACTGTATTCATAATGTTGACTAATTTCAAGAGATATGCCACACATATAAATGCAGGGCATGTTTATGTAGTTATTGTCTGGATGAAGACAATGAAGGTACAAACTATTGCATGCGTTGTTGAGAAGAAAAAATTTGAAGCCCAATTATAGATGGAGAAAACATCAAATACCCTATAGGCTTAGTTGTTACTGGAACTTGGCTTAGAAGGTACCCACATAAGAGTGTGAAATATTGGTTGTTTCAAGACTTTGACACATATCAAAATATTCTTCATTACTCGAACCTTGTCGTGGAATCCAATGTTCATTTGACCAAATATGGGGTAGACCTTTGAACAAGACCTTACATGGGAAGGTCGCAGAATAACAGCGGTGGCCGCGGCTGGCGAGAAGCATTTACGTTTATTGGATTCATTTGCATTGCGCCGCGGCTGGTTCTGTCGACATGCGCTTGTCGCGTGAAGTTTGGTTGATATGCACTCCATCTTTATGCATATGGCAAAACATGGAACCCCGATCGCACTAAAATGGGATTTATGGTAGCTCGAAGTCTCGGTAGAAACCTCGATACGGCATCGCGCGGTCGACGAATGGAAGTCGCCGTTTTATTTCACTTTAAAGGTACGGCACACGAACAGAAATTTCGATTTCATTTGGGCAGATTTGCAGCGCTCAAGCGGCAACCTATGACATAGACATTATAAGAGTATCTTGAATTTCAATAAATTCTATTCATAGGAGCATAGACAAGGTAGTGAACTCTTTGAAAAAATGCCTCAAAGAAATGTGGTCTCATGGTGATGGAATGGCATGACGAATGCCATGACAATCAAATTGTTGTGGATTGTTATGGCATTCCATCACCATTGAGACCACATTTCTTTGAGGCTTTTTTTCAAATAGTTTGCTGCCTTTTCTATGTTATTTCTTATTAGTATGCTTTGATATATTTTTTCCAAGCATCCATAGGTTTTTTGGAAGCACCTATTTTAGGCTTTTAGCCATAGCAACAAGGAAGCGAACTGTTTGATAGAATGCTTTGGTAAACATGTATGATAAATGTACTAGCATAGAGAAGGCAACAAACTATTTGTAAAAAATGCCTCAAACAAATTTGGTCTCATGGTGATGGAATGCCATGAAAATTCACAACAATTTTCTTGTCATGTGACATAGAGGGGATGGGACTTTATTCAAAACTCAAAGTTTCAAGGATTACAATGATGCAATCTCAAACACTCTTCCAGGCACCCTGATGGAGACAAGCCTCAATAGTGCACTTATAACTTAGATGCTTTCCTAATGGACCCAAACCATTGGAGTGATCTCAAGGAACTAAAAAAACCTTGTCTTGAATGGTTTCAAATCCCCAAACCTCTATCTTAGACAAAAATCACTTTTTGCATGTTGACTAGGCTTTTAGCCCAACTAGGCTTCTAGCGATGGTTTTTTGACTTTTCACTCAAGTTCCCCCAATGAATCCTCAATATAATGATTGATTCAGATGTGATTCATGATGATACACAACATATAAAATAATTTATGGCACTTTTTTTCAATCAAACCTACCAAAATCTATTGTTTCCTCAAATTTAAGGTCTAATTAGCCCACTTTATCAAAGCAACCCCTCTCTAAACTTATCCCTTGACTATGAAACTTTCAAAAGTGTTTTAAAATGTTCCCAAACCAAATATTTTCTAGGTATTAGTATTATTTTACACCTTCAACACCCTAAATCACAAAACCCTCAATAAATTGCTCCAAAACTAGGGCCTCTTGAAAATTAGCTTTCCCAACACTTCCAGAACCTTGTCTTGGACTTTTCACCAATAACTCAACATATATAAACACCTTCAACTCAGAAATATACCCCTTATTAAAGTAAATCTGCTGCTGCTACACTTTAGGCACCATTTTTATGCCCTTTTTCTTGCTAAAACTTGGTGTACACCCAAGAATCACTCTTTCCTGCACAATAACTTGTTAGATCTATATAGTACAAGTTAGATACGATCCATTTAACAAGATTTAAGTCACACTCTCCCATGAAATAGATCATTTATTCATGAAGACTCTCAAAACTAGTGAAAATTTTGTACCTTTTGAGGATAGTCAGCAATATAACACAAGAAACTGATTCCCAACATTATTCAGGTCATTCAAAAGGTTAAATGCATGTAAATAAAAGTTCATAAACCATCCAAATGAGCATGAAACCAAAAGGAATCAGAGATTCATAAAAAAAACTCAAGAAAATGCAAAAAGATTGAAGTTTTTATTGATTTTCTATAGCAGTCTGTACAACACTTGCAATATCAGCCAACCCTCCATACAATTGCTTTCTCCAGGCTTATAGACTCATCCTACAACTGTCCCAACTAATTAGAATTGATTTTATTACATTATTGTGATTAAAACTCCTAAAACTCACTTTTTCACCCAAAGTTGGATTTGAAAATTTTGAATTTCCAACATTGCAATTTATTAACTCCTATTAACTATAAAGCTTCCAAAACTATTACATATAAAAATTCAACCTTATTTAACCTAATTAAAACATCATATACCTATTTAAACTCCTAGAACATCATTGTTCCATTTACAAGTCAATTTGGTCCTATGGTCCTTATTAGGACCCTTAGGACTTTTGATCTTCCTGTTACACTCATCCATGCCAAATGCCATTATAGGCTTCAAAATGCTATAATTGATGCTCTGGAAAGGCTTATAGGCCTTCAAGACCCTTGCTATCTCCTGACACTCCAAATGATCCTCAAGCTTGGGTGTTCCTGTATCATCATGGCATTCCACTGCCATGAGACCACATTTATTTGAGGCATTTTTTTCAAACAGTTCATTCCCTTGTCTATGCTATTGCTTAATATTATGCTATGATAGATTTTTCTAAGCATCCATAGCTTGTTTGAAAGCACCTGTTTTAGGTTTTTAGCCATAGCAGCAAGGCAATGAACTGTTTTAAATGCTTTGATAGACATGTATGAAAAATGTGTTAGCATAGACAAGGCAGTGAACTCTTTGAAAAAATGCCTCAAAGAAATGAGGCCTCATGGTGATGGAATGGCATGACGAATGCCATGACAAGAAAATTGATATGAATTGTCATGGAATTCCATCACCATTTAGACCACATTTCTTTGAGGCTTTTTTTCAAACAGTTTGCTTCCTTTTCTATGCTATTGCTTATTAGTATGCTTTGATGGATTTTTTCCACAAGCATCCATAGCTTTTTTGGAAGCACCTATTTTAGG
This sequence comes from Sequoia sempervirens, assembly GCA_007258455.2. Lineage (NCBI taxonomy): Eukaryota > Viridiplantae > Streptophyta > Pinopsida > Cupressales > Cupressaceae > Sequoia > Sequoia sempervirens. The sequence continues at coordinate 48,432 of VDFB02325261.1, read as the reverse complement.
CTTTTAGCCATAGCAACAAGGAAGCAAACTATTTGATAAAATTCTTTGGTAAACATGTATGATAAATGTAGTAGCATAGAAAAGGCAGTGAACTATTTGAAAAAATGCCTCAAGGAAATGTGGTCTCATGGTGATGGAATGCCATGACAATCCACCACAATTTGCTTGTCATGGCATTCCACCACCATGAGACCACATTTCTTTGAGGCATTTTTTTCAAACAGTTCATTCCCTTGTCTATGCTATTGCTTAATATTATGCTATGATAGATTTTTTTCTAAGCATCCATAGCTTGTTCGAAAGCACCTATTTTAGGCTTTTAGCCATAGCAGGAAGGCAATGAACTATTTGGCTAAATTATTTGATAGACATGTATGAAAAATGTGTTAGCATAGACAAGGCAGTGAAATATTTGAAAAAATGCCTCAAAGAAATGAGGTCTCATGGTGATGGAATGGCATGACAAATGCCATGCAAGAAAATTGCTATGGATTTTCATGGCATTCCATCACCATTCAGACCACATTTCTTTGAGGCTTTTTTTTCAAACACTTTACTGCCTTTTCTATGCTATTGCTTATTAGTATGCTTTGATAGATTTTTTCCACAAGCATCCTTAGCTTTTTTGGAAGCACCTATTTTAGGCTTTTAGCCATAGCAACAAGGAAGCGAATTGTTTGATAAAATTCTTTGGTAAACATGTATGATAAATGTAGTAGCATAGACAAGGCAGCAAATTGTTTGAAAAATTGCCTCAAAGAAATGTGGTCTCATGGTGATGGAATGCCATGACAATCCACAACAATTTGCTTGTCATGGCATTCCACCATGAGACCACATTTCTTTGAGGTATTTTTTCAAATAGTTCATTCCCTGTCTATGCTATTTCTTACTATTATGCTCTGATAGATTTTTTCTAAGCATCCATAGCTTGTTCGAAAGAACCTGTTTTAGGATTTTAGCCATAGCAGCAAGGAAATGAACTATTTGGCTAAATGCTTTGATAGACATGTATGAAAAATGTGTTAGCATAGACAAGGCAGTGAACTCTTTGAAAAAATGCCTCAAAGAAATGAGGTCTCATGACCTAATGGAATGCCATGACAATAAAATGCTTTTGATTGTCATGACATTCCATCACCATGAGATGGTGATGGAATGTCATGACAATCAAAAGCATTTTATTGTCATGGCATTCCATTAGGTCATGAGACCTCATTTCTTTGAGGAATTTTTTCAAAGAGTTCACTGCCTTGTCTATGATTTTGCTGACTATTATGCTTTTGATAGATTTTTTCCAAGCATCCATAGCTTGTTCAAAAGTAGTTGTTTTAGGCTTTCATCCATAGCAACAAGGCAACACTTGAACTATTTGACAAAATGCTTTGGTAGACATGAATGAAAAATGTGGTAGTATAGACAAGGCAGTGAACTATTTGAAAAAATGCCTCAAAGAAATGTGGTCTCATAGAATACCACCAAATGCAATTGGTAGTTGCTCCTAGTTATTTGTTATGCAATGTGAAGTATTGCATAACTACTTAGGTTGACTTTGTAAAAACTATATTGTAATTGAAATTTTGTCATCTATCAGCATCCAGTTATTAGTTATGAAATGTGAAGTAATTCTTTCAGTTTGAAAGATGTGCAATGCAATGTAATCAACGTTATGAATATAAACTACAAAAATCTTTTTTTTACTAAGTTACCGGTTCAGTTTTGGGTTCAGGATTGGGTTCGAGAACCCAGTTTTCCGGTTCGGGAATTTTTTTTGGGGGTTTGGGTTCGTTTTGGGTTCGGTCATACAAAAACATATAAAAATAAAAATATATACATATTTCGAGTAGTAATCAAGTTCAGAATACACCACCATATTAATATTCAAATAACATAGCAAAAATACACCACCACTTTCATAGTGAAATATTAAAATATTAGTGATCTACTCAAATGTCATGATACAAAATTATAAATTAAAGTCCAAACATAAAAATGTCAAGTGTTTACAATAAGCCATTATTGATCATTGATCAATCTAAAAAGTGTGATCATTTTTCTGTGGATGGAAAACAAGAAAACAGTGTTACATAATTATTTACATTGTGAAAGAGACAAAACCTTTTTCTTGTAGATTGTAGAAGAGTCTTGGTGATTTTTTGGGTGTCCTTGCCTTGGAACGGAACTATCTTGAGCCAGGAATGATTGACGAGGAACTATGAGAAAGAAATAAGATAAATAATATGCAACTTGTTACAATTTCTTTCCTTGAGAAAAAGGTTAAAATTTTCTTTTCAGGGAGAATCTCCTTTAGAGTTTGAATGCATTGATAATTTTCAAGATAGAATTAGCCAAATATGTCATCTAGGTTTGAAGCTTTTATGTAAAATGTTTGTTTCTTAAATTTTTTTTCAAAACTCAAGATGCAAGATCTCCTCACTTAGGGAAGAGAAGGCCTATCAAACCTGACACTCTTATGCAACACTTCTTAAGTTCTTGTTGATGCAGTATTAGATGTGAAGTTTCAAAATAGGCATGGTTATATAAATTCTCATCTCACGACTATCATTCCATCAAATTAAAAAATTTCAATCCTTTATGGTCTAGAAAAGAGAAGTATGGAGTAGTGTTCCAATGCTAAAGTCTTATTGTGAATCTCTTTGCTATGAGTGGTTAAAAAATGAGGAATCTGTCTTCTACACCAAATGAGAAATATTCACAATATGTGCTAGGAAGGAATAAGTCCATAAGATTCAGTATGCAAGAACTAAGAATTATAAAATTGGCTTACATTTGACTTCCAAACACAAAAAATTTCACACTTTTTGCTGTTCACATGTAAGTCAAAAAATATATGTGCGTAATTTGTAAAGTATACACTTAAATACATGTAACTCATATCTATTGAACCATGAATTTATAATTTACAAATATGGACACCATCGATAAAAAGATTTGTATTAAGCAAATAGCTATGTACGCATACATCAATATATGTCGATATAAGTATAAAATATAGTTACAAAATAGCCATATAGGCTTACGAGAATGCCATATAGGCATTCAATGTCAAATATATCCAATACAAAATATGTACAAAATTGTCATGTAGGCATACAACAAAGGGATCTGTGCATTCAAAATTCATTTCTCTCCATGCTCTGGTTCAAATACAATTTTCTTTCCCTTTGCTGGGTGATCCGATGGCAATAATTCTGCCACCCATTTCTGTTGCGCTCAAGGAGTGCTCCTACTATTCCTCCTAGTGTTTAGCTTCTGGTGAAGTTTCAACTATTACAATAAGATGTAAAGACATTAATATATATAAATTACATTATAAAAATTAATACATTTAACAAAATAATCACTTATGACCATCTCACGATCACTCTCCTTAATGGAAATATTTGCACGCCGATGCTCAAGCATGCTCAAGCCCTGTATAAACCATCCAAATAGGAATTAAACTATGAATCAATAATGGTTTGATTTTTCACTAGAACTAGTTCATCTATAACAATGAATGTAAATTGAAATTTAGTAATTTGCCTCATACCTCCCATATTAGAGCCATCGAGGATTGTATAGCGGAGGAAACATCAATATCCATTGCCCTCGTAATGTTTAGCGGTGTTTCTATCACCAACATCTGAAAATAAAACAACAAATTATTCAATCACAAAAAAGTTACAATAGCAATCCATGTGATGACTTATAATGTATGAGATCTAATGAAAAAAATTTGAGTACAAGTATTAAACAAATATATTTCTTATCATTAGTTATCGAATTTGAAGTAATGCTTTGATTTTGAATGATCTATGTAATGAAATGTAAGGTCAACAATATGAATATAAACTACACAAATATATTAAACTTAGAATTTATTACTTAAGTTCTCTTTAAATTCTATATTACCTCCATGAAAATTTGATTAAATCTACTGGCACTCGGAGGTGTTTCCTTGAAACCTCCAATAGTACCCTATTCAACATCCAAAATCACATATTAAAATACCATTCATTAAACAATGCTATTAACACATATAATAAATTTATAATTTTTTACTAACTTTACATACCCCACCAATAGGTGTACTGCAAAAATAAGTAGGTGAATGACTGGTGTATCCAGTCTCTACACTGTGACCCTGCAATTTTATTAAAATAATAAAACTAAATTAGTTAATCTTGCATTTCACAATCAAAATTTAATAAATTAAATTCAATGAACATGCTGAATTTTACCCAAGTGTCAATGCCATATGCATCATGCAAAATGTCAGCCATCCTCTCCATCCCCGTAGATGCATATGGATTAGGCTACGTAGTAGCATATGGATCCTACATAGCACCCTCTTGAGTGTTGGTAGGGTCATACGAACAAGTCACCCCACAAGATTGACACATGTGGGTTTGAAGGCCACCACCTAAAGACTCCCATGGATGGTGTTGTACAATAGGGCTAGTGTGATGGATGACACTCCGGGTCAAATTTATGATCACCTGCAATGTTTCTATGCCAGCACTCTCCTTCGCAATGGCAGGAATCACAATCTTCTCATGAGGTGACCTAGCGAGAGGTCATCTCCCTTGCCACGTAGGATCTGACTGTGCACGAGGCCTATCCTGAGCTGACCTCCCACCTCTCCCCTAGAACTCCCCCATATCAAAATAATTTTGGATTTGGTTCAACACAAACTCACTTATAGTTTCCTAAGAAAATATTGGGGGACTTCACAATTATTGCATAGTGGGTAATCAAAGACCATATACCATCTTTCATAAAAATGGTTCTTAATCTCTTGGTGGTGGCACCAATAAATAGGAAACCTCTTTGCATTGATGGTAAGATTTTGATTTGTTTTAGGGTCAGTGAATAGAGAGCACAAATCACCTTTAGTAATTTTTAAATCTTTTACTTGTTTATATGATAATTTGTCTGCATTATATTCCCTAGCTATCTGCCTCCTATCTTTCCATCTAGATATTTGTTGGGTGATTTCATCTACATTTTTCAACATGTCTTTCAATGAATTTTCTAAAAGCATTCTTTTTGTGGTTGAAGCATTTGGATCACTCAACCCACTAATAAGATCCTCAAGTTGTTTTCTATTGTTACCAATTTCACTCAATTTTTCTTGATTGTCAGGAGGGAATTGAGAGAATGGTGGGGGAGGTTGATTTTGTTGTTGAGGTTCATTTTGTTGAGGATTTACCTCCTCTTCTTGTTGAGGATTTGTAGAATTTCCTACAAATTTTTTTTTTTAAATAAAATCTAACCTAAAACAAACAAAATCAATTTCAAACTAACAAATTAAAACAAATAGTAAACAATACTTACCTCCTACATCTCTTCATCATCGTGGTGCCATATTTGCAGACAAAATCCAACTTTTCTTGATAGTGAGGGGTTGAGATATGATGGGTGTGAGAGTGGTGGTTGGAGTGATCGAGGTGATAGGAATGGTCAGAATGACTGAGGTGTTAGATCCTTGGGAGACCATATTTTGATTTGTTAGGATTGATGTTGTCCTTTGATTAGATATCATCTGTTGGTGCGATGTCGATGGTATATTCAAAGGTTTTGATGTGATGGCTTGATTGGTGTTAGATGGATTTATTTGGATGGAGTGATTGGTGCTAGGTAAAGGGGGAAGCCCTAAACCAAGGAATTATGTTGATATGGGTAATGGTGGTGGAGATGTCTCTTGGTGCAATGACTCAACTATTTTGGTAAGTGCAACAATTTGATCTTGCCAAATTTGATCTTAATTTCAATCTTGACTCCCTTGATATAGTTGATTTGGCTTTTTTTTAAGTAGATTTGGAGTGTGTACGTGTGTTTTATTTTGGACAATGTTCTTATTTGGGATGATGTACAAATTGGGCATTATGGGTTGAAACTGAACATTGTTGATGTTGGGAATCGTATTGCCTTTTTTTAGGTAACTTTGATCTTGCATGGTGTTACCTTGACTTGGGGTTGTTAACATGTTGTTTTGATTTTGAACAATATTTGTATGATTTGCAACCATATTTATCCCAATTTTTTCCGGATTCATGTTTCTAAAACTTGAACTTGGTACATTTTTGTTGTTCGTTTGAAGGCTCATGCATTGATTGTTCGGTTGGAAAACTTGTAGGTTTGGATTTAGATATACCATCGAGAAATGTGTTCCAATATTTGATTTGGGCATACTCACATTTGTTGGGCCATTGGCATTTGTCAAAGGTAATGATCTCATGTATGGTTTTTGTATAGATGTGAGTGTTGATAATCAATTAGCATTGTAAGGCATTGAAATTTCAATTGATTTGAATTACTCATGATGTATGGATCAAGTTTGTATTCCATGTTCTTCTTGTGTTTTGACCTTGTTGCAAAAGTGACCTATAAGCTTCTTAGGACAAATGACGAGATAAATGATGAAAGGGGTAAATGATATGAGTGTGGAACGTTTTAGGAACTCTGGATCAATCCTAGACTTAGAGTTTGATTTTGATTGGTTTGATTTGGGTAATGAGCTTGTAAACCTTAATATGTAAGATGTTATCTTAGGATGAAATTGTTCAAAGGATTGCTGATTTAATTAGAGGTATGAGAAAGGATGCATTCTCACACACATAATTAAACAAATGATTTTGGTTTGATGACTTACCCAAGTCTAGAATAATGTTTCCAAAGCTCTAAAGTTGTTTGTAGGATGAAGATGATAAGTTTTTGGGGTGTGTCAAATGTTGGATTTGATCCTAAATGAACCGAGGAAGGACTTGTTTACTAGACCAAGATAATGAAGAACATGCCCTTCTCTAAGAGTAATTCAAAATCAAAAGACCAATGTTTGCATGAAAACCATATGACTAAAGTATGCCAAGACATGTGTGGGGTCCAATTGATTTAATCTTTGCTTAATGGATTTTTTTGACCACAAACACAATCTTGATTAGATTTTGAATCTAGATGTCTAATATCTCAACTTTCCCCTTATCCTGTAAAGTGTATTATACAAAAACAAAGGAAATTTGAGGCAAGAGTTACCTATTGTTGAGCTTAGTAGGAGAAAATTGAGATGAAATCCAAATGCTTAGAAGCCTCTAAGGATATGAATCCCAAGGGAAAGAAATAACATGTGAATTTTTTCAAGGATAATTGCTTCTCCTAAAGGGTTTGAGATTTGATGCTCATGTTGAATGTTGTTTTTCCAATGTTGTCAATTAAAGCACTATGTTTTCAAACTGACTCACAAGCAATATAACACCCTAGCTCAATTGGTACATTTTTCTTGGTGGGCTTGCCTCATGCCCTTCATAGTAGAAGAGATGATTTTACATGAAACTAAGGAAAAATATAAAGGTATGTTAAGAATGAAGTATTAACCTCTATATTTTAACCAAGATTGGACATGGCAAGTAACTTCTTGGAATCTAAGTTCCAATGCACCACTTTGATAAACTTGGTGAATGGGTTAATAAGCCACTACAAACAAGGGTTTTAGTTCAGACTTTCTGTTCATGGAGATTGACCCATACGGCGAGAGTCCCCTTTCAAATCCATCTCATCGGAATCAACCATGTGATATTGGTGTTTACTCCAATACCCACATTTATATCCTAGTTGGAAATACTCTTCGCTTTAGAGTGTTACCAGTTGAGTTGTTCCCTTGGGTGAGTACTTTTTCCCCAAGGCGGGCCCTCTAAGATAGACAAAAGCGAATAAAATATTCATAGTTCGATCGACCCTTATTTAGAAACAAAGGGAGAACACATGTAATAAGCTCACTCACACTCACACAATATTTTGATCAATTTTTAAACCCAAATTGAAGTGTGGAGGAAATATTTTATGCAACTTAATGTCATCAAAAAGGCTTTTGATTCTCAAGATCATTGTGAAGCGCGAGAGAAGTGCATACGCCTTTTTAGATGAGATTACTTTGCAAAAAAATTACAAAAGAACAAGATCATTTGTTCATTTTAGCCTCAAAGCAATGATGAATTCACTTTAAAAGCACCAAGCTAAATGTGAAGTTTGTTTGTTCAATTTTTAGCCCAAAAGTAAAGACTAGTCAGTTTCTAGGGTTCAATTTTAGACCAACTTTGAAAAGATCAAAACAATGATTGATTTTAATCCTAAATTGATCTAATTGATCTAAAATAGAAAACACAAGTAGCAAATGAATGCTATTAGACTATTACAATAAGCATTTAAAAATTCTTTTATCAAGTTTAACGTCCAATGCCCATGTTCCAAGCTTCAAACCTGTTAGTTATTTGATTTCCATGTGAAAAAAGATGACCACTGTTTCGTGATGCAAACCCCTATCATGAAAAGTCTTTCTCCAATTTGAATGTGATTTTTATTCTTTCAGATTTGATTCTCATGCAAGAGAGATGAACATTGCTTCTTGATGCAATCCTGCAAACATTACAAATCTATGAAAAATAAAATTTATTTCAAATTTTGCAAGATAATAATAAATAAATAAAAATAAAAAAAGAATTCATATGTTAGAGATTTTAATATACAAAAGATTTTTAGACAATCAAGTTGCTCCCCACAAATCTGAAACTGAAGATTTTTTAAAGAAATTTCATGAGTCTTCTCTGCCAACAATGTAAATCCCTGTGATTCAAGAATTTAAAAAGAACTAATGGCATGTATTGTCGCTGTCATAGATGGCCTGCATGTTCTAGAAATGGTTAAGAGGTTGAATGAGATGAATTATGTCAAATCTTCATTAAATGGACAACTACCCCTTTGTTAATTATGATATCTCCCAAATCTTTTCATCTTGGCAGTGACAATAAATGTTGATAGGACTGCAAGTAAAACTCCAATGCACTCATTCACTCATTCCCATCAAAATACCTAAGGGAAAATGGAGTTATCGTAAAGGCATCGTGTGTGTAAAGTGGCACTGTCATAAAGGAAAATGTCAAATCATGAAATAGATTTATCATCCATTAAAATTTCTTGAAAATTCTTAACTTCTTTTGCATTTTTCACTCAGGAGTGGTTATTAAATCTATAATGACATGCCACGCAAATTTAGAAATTTACTCATGATGCTTAAATTTACTCATGATTCGGACATGATCTGCAAATATTTTAATGATAGAGACACTAATGTAAATGATACCAACAATAATACTGAGGAAAACAGAGCTATTTATGATGGGCTGAGATACTTGCAAGACGTACGCCTCCCCTCTGAGATCTTGCACTTCTATAAAAAAAAGGACATGTTCATGAATGATTCTTGAAATGAAGACTTCCATTTCCCTCTAGAAATCACACCATCCAATATCTCATCATATCAGAGAAGTAGGCAGTCCTCTCTGGTCAAATTTGCAAGATACATTTTCAAAGATAATGAGTGAATGATGTGCCTTTTTTGCCTCAAATCTGGTCACTTACCCAGTCGCTTGTCTCTAATATTTAGGCCCGAGTGATGGTTATGACATTGCTTACATAGGCACCCTTAAACTATATGTTACACTTGGTGAAGCTCAACAATCAGTTTCAACTTTGGTGGGTGCGTACTTCAAAGTAAAAATTAAACAGCTAGAAGCTTCGCCATGTCCATTGTCCTTCTACTGTGACCCATCATAATATTCTACTTATCGGCATCCCTCTAGATTTTAAACCAATTTTCTTCTACCCTTGTACATATATCCACTGACCACCACCAAAAAATTCTCTATTCTACACTTTTATGTATGCAAAAGAAAAAAAATGTGGACGTGCAGACAAGAAGTTTGAACTATTTGACAAAATGTGCCATATATAATGTAGAAACTTTTTCATATGTTATAGTTGGAAACATTGTGGCAGAGATGCAAGTAATAAAAGAACAAGGTATGTGGACCATTATACATAATGCATAGGCTTAAAATGGATAAAGAAGATGTATAGACTTGTTAAACAGAATGCCTCAAAAAAAAAAATTGTGGTGTGGTCTATAGTGTGGAAAACAATCTACTACTTACAACATGATGCATGCTAATGTTGAAATGGGGAACAAATCTGTGGATAGAAAACCATACAAATATGTTAAGAAAGATTCAATTGAAAATGACCTGATTATAGGGATTTGTAAGGAGGATCCTATACGTGAGAATGGAGATTCTATAATTGGGGAAAGGGATGATAGTTTAGTGAATATTTTTTTCCATTTCTCTTTGAGTGATATTTGTCTGCCTAAAGGTGATCTTTATTTTTTTTGGTGATGAACATGAAGATGAAGAGAGTTTCACCCTACTAGATTACGGTTGGAAAAATATTGGGAGCTTTGAATATGTGGACATACTTCTTAGAAGCTATGAATCTATATTTGGGCATAGTAGCATGATTGAATTACTATAGTCCTCATCTTCATCTCTTTGCTTTGATAATAGCCTTCAAGGAAATTTTCAACAAGGGCAAGCCTCACCAAGCCCAAAATCAAGAGCACTTAAAAGAAAATCACAACAAAATGAACAAAAAATGGAATCCATGCCTTGTGATTATTCTCCTCCTCTAGCTACATGTCAGATAGATGGTTCAAAGGGCTTGGATTTTCAGAAAAACAAGAGTAAATCAATCACAGAGAATCCTTTGAGGCAAAAGTCATCTAGGAATACACAAGAATTGCAACAAAATGTAGTTAATGATAACAAATTCTCATGTGCAGAACAACAGCAAGTGGGGCATACTTAGAGGTCTGATGGAACACTGATATCTCAAAAAGAGAATTCTAACACTTGTCAGGAACTTGAAAAGGTTAATTCATACAGAAAACAAGCAGTGGGTCACAAGCAACCTAAAAAGAAGCATAAGAAGAATCTATATGATAAAAAGACTATGCAAATTTTACCACCTGTTATTGCCTATTCATCAGAATTCCTTCAAGAAAAATGTGGTGTAGCTATAAGATATGCTACAAAATAGATTTGTTGAAAGGATGTAGACATTTTCAAGCAAATGTAATTGACAGGTGTAAAGCTGCATCACACAAGCTTTTGAAAAAAAAAAAAAACAAATTGGCAGACTTAAAGTTGCACCCATAATGCCATTCAAAAATACTTTCAAACTAAACGCCATTAGCAGGTGTAAAATCAAATTTCATAGCATATGACTCTTGTAGACAAGCTTGCAAAATATAGAAGCATAAATAAGGCCTGAATTGACAAAAATAGAGTGACAACAATCCGTAAGTTGACCTCAAACAAATTTTAAAAGAAACTTATTTTGTTTTAGATATTAGTTATAATATGACCAATCTTAGTGTGGAATAAAATCCATTCCAACTAAGATACAAAATATGGAAACATTAGTAGCATGTTAGATGGTGAAAATTTCAAACAAGCATGATTCTATCTCCCTCCTTCTAGTGCCATAATATGGATGCTAAATATGCATTTGCTCAAAACACACATTAGCATTGTTATTGAACACAAAGCAAAATAAAAGCCTCCCTATGAAATAATGAAACATATTAATCATGCAATGAAAGGAATCCAAGAAACTAAATAAAACACATAATAACATGAATCAAAACCTATCCCATAGTGGATTGGTGCTATTGCGCAAAATATCTCATTCCCAACCCTTGATAATGAAAATGATGATGATGATGGACAAAATCAGTTCTCAAATGAAGAGAGTGACTTTGCATAAGAGTTGTAGATGAGATACAAAGAGTGTGGAGGATTTGACAATGAATTAATCCCTCTATTTATAGATTATTTTGATGAGAGAATGGCAAAATGGATGAATTTGGGACTAAATGTAAACTAATGAAAAGAGGCCACTTGTCAACTTGCCATAGGATGAAGAATGTGCAAGATTTGGGAAATGTGCCCAAGAGAGGGAGATTTGAAATTTGAATTTGAGAGTAAATGCTAAGTTTGACTTGTGCAAGGTACATGTAAGAGCTTATTAATTGCTTTGTTGGATGTACATATCCACTTGTTTTTGAATTCAAACTTGAGGGAATATTCCATGTTGTGTGAAAATGCTAATTTTAATAAATCAATAAATTGATTTATTTGTGCAAGTGGGAATATCTAGAGGATGTGATGGCTAGTTAGGTTAGGCTAATTAGGATTAGATTAGCTTAATGATGATTAGGTGAGTTTAAACCCTTTTATTTGAATATTTGGATTTATTTAAATAAAAAAGGGATACAAGGTGATTTTAGATTTAATTAAATAAAAGGCATGATTTATTTAATTAAAAGGAGTGTAATGTTAGGATCAAGTTGATTTGTTTTTAGATGGACAATCCTTAGAGATTAATCAATTAAACTTGGTTTATTTAATTGATGAGCGAATGTGACTAGTTAAATATGCATGATTTCAATTTGACATGTCTACAAATTGTAATTGACCACTAAGCATAATTGAATTCTACCCCTAACCCTAACCCTAACTCTAACTAAACCCTAAACCTAACTCTAATCAAACCCTAACCCAAACCTACTTGATTCATAATCCCAACACTAACCCAAACCCTAATTAAACTTTAAAACTAACCTTAAATAAGTATTAACCCTAATTGAACATTTATTGAATAGTAGACCTAATTGTACCATAACCCTAACTTTGAACTACAGTTGAACTTTAATCCTAACCCTAACAATAATTCTTATCTTAATTGAACCTTAACCCCAACCCTAACCTTAACCTTGACCCTATTTTAAATCTTATTGAATTCATAACCTTAATTAAACCCCAACCTCATCCTCAATCCTAACCCAAATTGAACATTAATTGAACCCTAAAGCTAACCTTAAGTGAACACTAATCCTAATTGAACTCTAACTTTCTAGATGAAAATATTAAAGTGCCTTAGATTTTCCCATTCATTGTCATTTATCATTCAATTCCTAATAGAACTCCAAAAATTTATACTTCTATAATGTTTTAATACACACCTAATATTAAGGATTCAGGGTATAAGAGTTTAGAGTTTAAGGGTTAAGGGTTTAAGGTTTAGGGTTAAGTGTAGAGGGGAGAGAAATAGAGAGAGTGAGTGAGAGGGAGAAACCTGAGAGAGGGAGAGGGGGTAGGAGGGAGAGACTTGAGAGAGAGAGTAGAGGGTAGAAGGTAGATGGAACTATAGGGTAGAGGGTGTTAGAGAGAGGTGGAGAGGGAAGACTTGGAGGGAGAAAAGGGTTTAGTGGGAGAGATGGGGAGTGGGAGAGAGTTAGAGATTAGAGGGTTAAGGGTAGAGGGTAGAAGGTAGAGGGATAAGGGTAGAGGGGAGGGAGATTAGAATGAGAATGAAAGAGAGACCTGAGAGAGGGAGAGGGGGTAGGAGGGAAAGACTTGAGAGAGGGAAAGAGGGAGGGAGTGGGAGAGAGATATGGGATGGTAGAGGGTTAAACATAGAGGGTAGAGGCTTTAAGGGTTTAGAGTTTAAGGGTTAATGGTTTAAGGTTTATAGTTAAGGGTTTAGGGTCTAGAGTTTAAGGGAGACACATAGAGGGAGCGAGTGAGATAGATAAAGACCTAAGAGAGGGAGAGGGGGTAGAAGGGAGAGACTTGAGGAGAGAGAGAGAGGGTAGAGGGTAGAGGGTTTAAGGGTTTGGAGTTTAATGGTTAAGGGTTTAGGGTTTAGGGTTATGGGTAGATGGGAGAGAGATAGAGGGATTCAGTCAAAGAAAAAACCCCAACCTTAGGATTTTCTAAATACCATAAAAGACTAGTAGCATAAGACAAGATAGGAAAGCAACATAAGATAGGATAGGAAAGGACAGATTCAAAAGATGCAACATACTGTGTTGATATGTCCTTCAATCTTCTTAAGAAGATCCATTATCTATTTTTATAAATGAAGTTACTCCATAGATGCATCAAGTTCAATTATGCATCTTTTAAACAATGAGGAAGCATTTCAAGTTGTTTTCAAGCCCCTCTAGTTGACACAGATAATATTCCTATTGAAAACATGTCATTACAAGAGGTTTATGAAAACAATGGAACTCTCATATCATGTTATCGAGATACAATTTCTATGCTCACAACCTTTCATGTAGGGGTTTTGGTCATCATGATTGATCCAACATGGATCATGATTGCGTACAAGAAACAAAAAGTTGCAAATGATAATTAAGCAATTATGATACAGGAGAGGTCTCATTTTGGAAGCCAAGGCCATAGTACAAGTGTTTATGAAAAACAACTATGAGGTTATGCTACAAGACAGCCATGCAGGTTCATTTAAGACATCAAGCATTACAATGGTACAAGTGCATATGAACAACAATCACTAATCAGCAACAAGTAGTGAAGGAAGGAAAGAATAGTTGTATTTTTACCTTTTCATACCATTGATCATCCATTCCTACAATAGGCTATAATAGTGAAGGCATATACTTGCATAGGGGTGTTTTAATGAAGATATTCAGCATAAAAACCATCATAAATCATGGTGCTTCAAGGGAACAGAGTATAGTAATGAATAAGATAAGTACCATTAAAGGCTATAGGTTTGTCTTCATGTTATCTATGAATTTGAAAAAATAAATCTACACTATGTGACAACATGACTATAGCTAAGAAATGGATTGCAGTGAGATAAATAATATAAATGGTTGTTGCCACTATCTCATTTTCTCTTTGGATAGTCGTTACTAAGTCCTAACAAGTGAATAGAAAAGGGATAGGTGTCAATAATATACCTTCATTTGACAAGTCCTAGACTTTTGGTGGTCTCATTGACCCAATAAGGCATTGCTTAGAAATCATTTCATATCTTTTTGAAAAAATCAAAAGGAGGACTGATGTATCCAATTGTAAGAAGAGAGCAATGTCCAAGGGAGGGGTATTACCATCATCTTAGGTACCACTACTGCAAGATGATAAATGATAAGCCTTGTGTTTGTATGTATGGAGGTCCTAAAGCATACTTTGGGTAAGGTGCATTCATGGCAACTTTTGGTGAAAGGTTTCCCAAGCATAAGCAAAGATCTAGTGTTCCATCAGGCTATGTTGGAACAATTATACACTAATCCCTCCCCTAGGGTGTTTCCTCACATCAAAACCAATCCCTTCTTCCTACCATTTGTTGACAAGGGCAATTAAATAAAATCCTTAAATGGGATTATAAGTAGATATGTTAGGTATAAGGATCTGATAAGTAGTATTGGGTTAGAATACATATTGATGAGATTGCAATGCAATGTTATCATCGATCGTATATGTTATGTGTTAAATCTATCATAAACCCTTGAATACTTATGAATTTCACTCCCACAATAGATATATGGCACTGATCTAAGTTGTATGATTCAATATTTGTTCGTCTTTACCTAGAGCTTGCTAAAAATTGCAAATCAATGACCTATTTTATCTTGGGATTGTGTTGTAGTTATCTCATGCTCCAAATAGTTGATAATGTCGATGAATAGCCAATTCTATTTGATATTATCCTATTATGTTGAGCTATTAAATGAGATTATCTATTATTGTTAATTTTGTTTATGATAATTGTGTAGAGGTTGTAAACACATTAAGGGATCTGATGAGAAACATATTGACTAGATTTGGATGTCCAGAAAGGATTGTGCGAGATAATGAAATGTGTTTTATATTTGAGGAATACATAGAGTTTTGTGAGAAGCATGGCATCCAAATTTCTTATTCATCACCATACCACCCACAGGGAAATGGACAAGCAAAGTCAAGAAATAAAATCTTGATGAAGATTATTAAAATAATCCTGGATCAGAATAAAAGGGCTTGTGATTCTAAGCTGAGATTATTAGTCTAAGAAAATAGGGTAATTGTGAAGAAGGTAATAGGTTGTGCCCCAGTTGACTTGGTTTATGGGATAAATTCTAGGCTTCCCCAAAAAAACTTAATGGAAATGTATAAGTTTGTCCAGATGTATGATAATGAAATTGATGATGAGATGCAATTGAGAGTGGAAGCTCTTATAGAATTAGATGAAACCAGGAGAGAAGCCCAAAAGAGAAATACAAAGTTGCAGTTGGAAGTAAAGAATCTGTATGACAAGAGGGTAACTGCAAGGAGTTTCAAAGATGGAGATTTGGTTTTAATGTGGAATGCCAAACTAGAAGATAAAGGGAAACATGGGAAATTTGATGCAATATGGTTGGGTCCATTTTTTATTAATGTTAAAAGTGGCGGGAAGATTCGTACTTCCTTTAAGATATGACAAGAGATCTTCTGGAACTGCCAATTCATGGACAGTTCTTGAAGTTATACTTCACTTGAAGTATTCTTTTCCATGAACAATAGTTTAGGTTTGTATATTTTGTATATATTTTGTACATAGTTTGGGTTTTTTTGTCTGAATAGTCCCTTTTTGGTCATCTCTACATCTTGGTCTAGTCTACCTAAGATTCTGGATTCTCGCTTCATTCCAGTGGAATGACCATCCCCAACTAGAGCCATTAATGGAACTTCAATATTTTCCTCCTTGTTTTTCACTCATGCCTTGCCTTATGTCTCTAGGCTTGCATGGTGTTTGAGTTTTCTAAGGGTTGGGGTTTTAGCTTTCTCTTCATGTAAAACCCTAATGCTTATTTCACTCTTTGGTTGGGTTCTATTTCATTGTTACTTTTGATGGGATTTTAAAACAACTTATGTCATATCAATTCATCTAGGCGGAGTCCCTTTTATTTTAATACTTTATTTCCTCTGCAAGGTTTTATTTCCTAAGTCTCAATTGGACCCATATTTCATCTTTTAAAAATAAAATTATGCCATTGTTTACCGTTGGCCTAGTGATGTCCCCTCATCCTTTATATTGCAATATTTTGTTCTATAATTTCATATCTTTGGTTAGTCCTAGCTATTTGAAGTGTGAAGTTATAAGAAGCCCTAGTTTTTTCGAGATGGCACCACCCAAGCAACATTTTGGTGAGATTGAATATTTAAAAATAAACTTGTATGATGATTTCCTAAATCAATTTTCCTTGTCAATGAATGATAGAAAGAAGAGATTGGTTCTGATGCAAGGGAAAATCCTAGGGGAGGGGTTAGTATACAATTGTTCCAACATAGCTGATGCTAGGGTTCCTCTCACGGGTTTGGAAATGTTTAGATTGTGGTATGGATAGAGGAATTTTCCTCACCATTTTTCAAATGGATGGATGTATGATATGGGGAAGCCACTGGTACCAAATGTTTTCCCTGATGCAGACCTACTTAGGGCAATAGCTGTAAGATATCACCCTATCACACGGGTAATTAGGGATAATGATGGAAAGATTTTTTTAAGCATTAACGGAGATGATATTCAACAAATTTTTGAATTGAGTGAACCAAGTGAGGACTTGGTTCCTATCAACCTTGAGGAAATGAAGCAGGAATATGCAAAGTTGATGTCTATTTTCAGAGCTAAATTGCTTCCTCCTCATTTGGCTAGGGCAGGAGGTTCAAGATTTCATATCAGCCCTAGTGACCAGGAACCTATTAGATTAAAT
This sequence comes from Sequoia sempervirens, assembly GCA_007258455.2. NCBI lineage: Eukaryota > Viridiplantae > Streptophyta > Pinopsida > Cupressales > Cupressaceae > Sequoia > Sequoia sempervirens. Next base: position 30,995 of record VDFB02325261.1, on the reverse strand, counting down.
TGTTTTGCAAATCATTTCTTGGCCACTTTGTATTCATTGTGTTAGATTTTGGGTTTCAGTCCCGGTGCAGTGATTCCCATTGCATACATGTTCATGGGGGTGCAAATACAACACCCTAACTTCTCTATCACATATAACTTTTCTTCTTTCTTGGCTGAGAAGATACATGAGGGGCTGTCAAAGTTGCAGAAAAATGATACCGAAACTCAATTCTTTTGGTATTCTATGCGAATGCATATGTTTTTATTCAAGAATGCTGAATTCTTCTCTAAGAAGATGAAATTAAGGCAATTGGTTGATGGAGAAAGATTTCCAATACATATATGGGTTGTAGATTTATCTTCTAATAAGGAAAGAACTAGTGATGTGCAATTTGATAATTATTTTTCTTCTAGATTCAGGGCTAGATTGACTATGAATGTACCTAGGATTCCTAAGGAATTACATGATTTCCTCAGGCTAAAGGGGAGGAAGCTAGAATTAAAAGTCATCCATAACTGGGGTGACATTATCCCATACCAAGTCAACACTGTTTTGAGGGTATATGGTTTTAATGGAGCCCCTCATATATACTGCCATACAATGTGCCACCAAGAGTGGGGTTTGTAGAAGTTATGTGGTAGATAGGTTGCATCCATGAGGAAAACCTCATAGGGAGGGGTAAGGGAACATTTTTCCTTGATTATACAATGTATTTGATTTTTCCTTTTCAAAAGGAGGTTGGGTGTACTCTGAGAAATTCTTTGAGGATTATCATTTGAGATGTGGTCCAAAGCAGCAGCATGATCCTTAGGATTTATTTACCCTTTTTAGACAAAGAATAAAGGCTAGAAAGTTTTTGCATGAGTTCAAATTTCCTGAGGGCCTAATCAAGAATGATTTCAACCTAAACAAGTAGGAGGTGAACAAGGAGAAATGGATAGCTTATGATAATCTATTAGATATTGTGCACAATATGGATCCGAAATATGATCGACTGTTGGAGTTCAGTTCCCACCATGATAAAATTAATTTTCTAATGGTGAACTTCAAAGAGATTATGGTCACTTTGAGAGCCAAAAAAGTAAACTTAGAGCTGAGTCTGGGTGTACAAGAACAAGGTGCCAGACCATTTGAAATAAGGCCAACGTACCAACCTAGAAAAAAGTGTCTCATTTACAAGAGAAAAAAGGATAGCAGCAGTGATGAGGAAGAAGTGGACAGAAAGGGGAAGCAAATTCTAAAGTTGCCTTCAAAACCAGGTCCAAAATTCAAAGTGTCTAGGGAAATTAAGATCATTGATTTAGAGTCATCACCAGAAGATAGTCCCCCATCACCACCATATGAGCCAAACCATAAAAGGAAAAGAACTCATCAACCACAAGAGAGTTTGATGGATGAAATTATTGTTACTGATCAGGACATGCAGGTTGGTATGCCTTCCCCTCCCAGGAAAGTTGAATTGGTTTTATCTAATTTAGACATGAAAGGAAAAAGTGTACAAGATGCAAGAATGGAAGCATGTAAGGAGTTTCTAGATGACAATGCATTTGTAAAGACTCAGGTGTATTCTTGCAATTGGTATGGAGGATGAATTTTGAAGAATATCAAAATAAATTATATAAGGAGAGAAGAGAACTAAGACCTAACAGGCCAGACTAGGAGAATGATGAGGAAGTGAAAGCTGAATTAATGGAAGAATTTAAGAACATCACTCCTGATGAAGGCATAAAATTGGTGAGTTGGGCTGGTGTATTGATTCTGCCTAAATGGGACATTGTAGATGTAGTGGCCTTTAATGCTATTATGAAGTCCAAGCATCCCTTGCAATAATTTAAAGAAGAATTTAAGGCAACACTTCAAGATTCTTCTTTCAATGAAGAGTATGAAACCTGGGAAATTTGGGCATTGGCCCCACAAGGGAGAAAGCCAAATATTACAAACATTAATCCAAATTTCAAAGGGGGATTACTAATAAAGAGAGCTTCAGAGACCTCAACCACTGAGGCCACTAATTTAACTATGAATGTGGCTAAATTGTCCCAAAATACTACTAAAAGGGAGGAGGTTGAAAAGAAAATCCTAATGGAGAAGTCTAACCTTTTGATTGAAGAATATAACAAGATGCAATAGAGGAATGTTGAGTTGCAAACTGAGGTGGAAAGGTTCAAGTATAGACATATTGGGGAGACATCAAGTGCTCTAGGGACCAGTACATTACCTTCCAGAGTAGGGTCAGTGCCTCTTGCTTCTCCAATTATTTCCACACCAGGGTCTCCCAGTTAGAATCTTTCCTTCACCCCTTCTTTAGAGGAAATTGGTGAAGAAACAGAGTGCTCTGTTGATCCTACAAAGAAGCAACTCTTACAAAGAATTGATGAGTTACATGCATCTTTGAGGGTAAGTGAGGAGGGATCTCTTTCAAAGCAAAAAGATATTGTTACTACTATTTTAAGGCATTTGAATGAGAAGGTTGATAATAAATTACTATCTATACATTCTTTATATTCTTTGCTATTAGATGCAATAAAGAATATTAATAGGGATCAGGAGGCAGTGATACCAATGATTGAAAATTAGATCCTTAGGGCCAGTGATTTGGATGTCATGTATAAGGCCTCAAGGTTTGATACAAACAAATTAATAAAGCCTACTCATGTGTTAGTAAAATCATTGCAAGGTTTTCATACCTTACTAGATGACTTGAGTAGGAATATTAGGGAGTTGGTGAAGAATTTCAATGATTGGGGTAACTCATTGTTACCTGATATAATTGATGAGCAAGGGAAAATCAGGTCATTCTAGTAGTGGCAGGGTTAGGTAGGTGAGGTCATCAATGATCAAATTAAATTAATTTGTGATGACTTAGATTATGACTTGGTGATATGTATGGATAAAATCATTAGTACCATCTCATTTTTGGAATCTTTTGAAAGAGATGCAAATCAAGTAGCAGTAAAATACACACCTTATAATGCCAAGGTGAATGAGGTAATTAATTTTGACTGGCTGATTGATGAAGAATATCAGAGGTGGGTAAATAAATGTTTGACTAAGGAGGAATAAAAGAATGAATTACTAATGGGTGGTAAATTAGATGTGATTACAATGGCCTTCGGTTTTGCTTTGATGGTGGTCTCAACGTGGGTTTCTTGTGGATTTTTGTTGTTGCCTCAATTTTCCTCAGCTAACAGGATGAACGGGAATATTCTCTAGGGTGATGGTTGTAACAATTTTTGGAATATCACCAGATGCTTCATTTGTCTAGTGACATGTGTACTTTTTAGCCCGATGCTTGTTTGCTCCTTCATTTTCTATAAGAAGTATTTCAAGGCGAGAAGTATGGGTTAGCAAGTTAGATGATTTTTGGTCGAGTCTAGGTGAAGTTGCAAAGAAAATTGTAAATTCTGATGGTTTTAGAGAGAAATACAATTTAGGTTTTGAGTTATTTTGTAATTGGTTTTGAATTCATGGGCATTTAATGTTGTATAATAGTACTAGCATTTGAGTTGAAATGATAAATTCAAACTCATGTCTCTCCACTGTACATTCATATCCAAATTTTGAATAATATGACTAAGATTTGTTTCATTCATCTCATATTGTGGTGTGTATAATCCTTATTTTAGCTTTAATTCAAGGAATTAATTAAAATGATTGAATGGGATTATAGGTGGATATGTTTTGTATAAGGATTTGATAAGTAGTATTGGGTGAGAATGCATACTGATGAAATTTTAATGCAATATTGTCAGGGATCTTATAAGTTATGTTATGTATTAAATATGTCATAAACCTTTAGATGCTTATGAATTTGACTCCTGCAATGGATATATGGCATTGATATAAGTTGTACTTATTTATGTAGTTCAATAATTTTTTGTCTTTGCCTAGAGCTTGCTACAAATTACAAATTAATGACTATATTTTACTATGGATTGTGTTGTAGTTATCTCATGCTCCACATAGTTGATATTATCAGTGAACAGCCAATTTTATTCGATATTATCCTATTGTTTTGAGCTATTCAATGGTATTATCTATTATGTGTTAATGTTGTTTATGATATTGGTGCAAAGGTTATAAACACATTAAGGGATCGCCCTCTTGGGTCTTGTAGAGCCCAAAGTGTAGGAGGATTTTTAAAGTCCTCGTCAGTTGGTCTAGGTCCTTCGAGCTGCCCTTGATTGGAATTAGAAATCCCATAGGTAGATTAGAAGACCAACCTAGTTATAGTGTAAAAAAAAAACCAACACCCTCTACCTTTAACCCTAAACCCTAAACCATTAACCCTTAAAATCTAAACCCTTAAACCCTCTATCCTCTATCTCTCTCCCACTCTAAACTCTAAACCTTTCCTTGTATTCTTTTATAATTTTCATTATTCTTATTTATTTTACACTTACATTTACAAATACGCATACATATGCATTTACTGTTTTCATTTATTTCTCATGTAGTTTAATAGTTTGATAAATTTCATATTATATGTGTTTAAGACTTTAGAATTTAAATTACATTAATTTATGGATATGTTGTATCTATAACACTACAAAACCATATGCTCTTTGCATTTACACTTGCATTTAGAAATACACATTTATATACATAGATATATATTTCTTTAATGATATGTTGCATTTACTATTCTATGAGAGCATCCAGTAATTGCATTTACATTTACATTTAAAAATACATATTCATACATACATACATATCTATGTGTGTGTGTGTATGTATATCATTTATATTCAATGTTTAAAAACAACCCATTAGGTCTACACATGGATAAAAATTCATAAAATTAGATCTCCCATACATGTTTTGTTGAAACCTAGGCTTGAACCTCTCATTTCACATGATTTTCTTCACAAAAATCTTGAGGACAATAGCTATACCTTCTTTATTTCTCATCCTACACCATATTCATGCATCCTACAATTACAATAGTATCCATGGGGCCTCTTAAAAAAGCTATAGTAATCACAAAAAGTTTAAGAGCACCTTTATATCATGTTTGGACTACGAAACCCTCAAAAATAGTGTAACCAGACTGTATGCAAAGAAATGAAGCTTTCTAACTCAAATCAATGCCTTAAGCCCTCAAATTAGATTCAAATCAAAGATAGCACATATCTTCATGACCTGGAATTGATTTCACATCAAAATATGGCTGCCTGTGACTATAGAGTGCTGTATAACAGGAAAAATATAGAAATTTTGAAGAAAAACATAAATTTTTGAATCTAAAGAGCTTGTATTTTAAATCAACAACCATTACAATGATCACTTTATTCCTTCTAAAGGAATTTTCACATCAACCACTAAATAACCACCTCTACAACTGAATTTTTAATCTTTTATGATCACATGAAACATAAAACACACTAATTTCGAGGTTGTTAACATCACTATTGAAATGTTTTAGTTTTTTGACCTTTCAAACATTAGAAAGTAAATCATTAAATTAATTATGTAATGGAATAAAAATTAAAAATATTGTGAATTAATTATGTAACCGTATAAGTCAAATATAATTCTATCAAGAAATTAATATCAAATAGATAATATAATCTCATAACTTATACATTTCAATGTCATTGATCTTCTTCTTCATCCAACTCTTTGTCTATATCATTCGATCTAGATTCGACATTGTAAGGATTGTTCATATCATCATCATCATCATCGATATTAGTTTTGATAATTTCATCATCCACACAGATATCATCTTCATGAATATTAACTCCTACATCATCTTGATCTAAGTCCTCCTCTTCAATATCTCTGTTAGGGACATCATTAACTAACTGTTGGTCCTGATCATCTACATCATCTTCTAGTTCTTCGATATCTTCTTCTTCCACCAAATTATACTTTACCGGCTTCCTCTTGGATCATGTCTAACAAAAAATGACCAGCCTGGTTTACTTGGAAACTTTGAGTAAAATACCTGCTCACATTGGCTTCGAAGAACATAGGGCTCATTTCCAGCTCACTCGATCATCCATTATCATGTTCAATAACAGTTCTCTTAGGATCATTTTCATTCAATCATACCTTGTTTCTTCTAGATGTATGTCACTTCTAGATGTCACTTGAAAGACTGCAGCTATACCAGAATCACAAGTTTTCTTCATTTCATCCAACATTTTGATTCAAAATTTACAACCATTGCACCACATAGCCTTGTGGTCTTTCACCTGCAATATGTTAAACATGTAAAAATTATTGCAATATCATCAGTTGATAAACATATTTATTATTGGTCGATTGTATACAAAGAAAACAATCTCAACATATATATACATCAATATAATTGAAAATAATTAACTAATCTGGGTGATTAATATATTTATATGTACCTATTTATCTCTTAAACCATATGCTAAATCAATTTCCCTTTGTGTAACATTGGAATCTTCATTACGATGAGCTTCTTTAACCAATGAAGCTACACCTTCCCATGTTAATGTGCGACCAGATTGTTGACATCATTCAATCCATACCATCATCCAATCAATATTATTGGTGACATACAAATGTAGTTCATCCCACTCTCAACCAACTGTATTAAAAAAATTGAAATTCACAAATGGCATATAATTAGTTAAATACCATAGTATACAACCTTAATTTATAATTGATGTATATTGAAAAATAAAAAATAAATAAGTACAATATACATAAAAACCATACATGTAAAATGTATTCCAATTAATCTCCATGACCATCTTATAATTAGCTCTCACTTTCCTTAATCTACCTTTCCCCATCAAGTACTCCCCTTCAAATTTGTTAATGGAGTTGGAATCCCAAATGTGATCTACATGGATCTTTGTTGCAAACTTAGGAAGATATTCACTAATGTATACCATGGTCTAGTATACCGTATATCCCTCCACCATAAAACCCTTAGGATGTGCTCTTTGTCTAACCAAAGCCTTCAAAAATTTCAAGTGCCTCTCAACCATCCACATTGACCAAATGTGTGTATAGGTCCACACAGTTCAATCTCCTCAACTTGGTGTATGAGGTAGTGTTCTTGTGCATTGAAAAATGTTGAAGGTAGAAATTTTTTTATTTCACACATTAGACAAGGAATTTTTCTCTTCCAATAATTTATATCTTTTTTATGGATTTCTTTATATGACAACTATCTACAAGTGATTCAAGGCATAAATATATTAAAGAGATTTAACAAAAATATATAGTATATTAGATAACAAGTAAAATAAATGGGAATTATAAGATGTATACAATGAATTGAACAAATATTGCTACTTACCTCATGTATTTTCCAAGATCATATATAACTTTTTTGACATTGTTGTCAAAGTTTTCTAGGAGAGATAGAGGTAGAACGTACTACAACAATTATTAAATGATCTTTTCATTATTTTTCTAAAAGTAGTAAAAACAATACACTTAAAAGTGCATGAATTATATGTAATTGTATATAATATACAAGAATAAATACCTTAATGAAGGTATTCCAATCATGTGTTTTCATCCTTGACCCAAATTCACCTTTCTATGTTATATTGTTTATGTTTGCAGAAAATCCTGTGGGAAATTGAATTTTTCATATGACTTCTTTTATAGCATTGCTTTGCTGCTCTATTAATAACCAAGGAAGGGAACTTATATTAATTTGGTTTCCATCGCTATTTAATTGAATGGCATTTTTCATTGCATAATTGGCTTCCTAAATATCACTAGAAATTTTGACAATTTTTTCTTTGTCATGCCTTTCATCCAATAATTTCCATAACGTTTCTACTATATTCTTTTGAATATGCATTGTATCAAACAAATGCACAATTTTTAGTTGCTCATAGTAGGGCAACCTACTAAATTATCTAGGATAACTTTTTAGTCCCTGTGGAAGCCAACCACTAATGCCTTGACGACCTTCATGAAGCATATAAGTTAAACAAATTAACAACAAAAATCATTGTCAATTACAACATGAGTAAACACAACACAATATAAAAATATAAATTCAAAACATATCATATATGATAGATAAACAATTTTATCCGATGTATAACCTTGACAATTAATTAGCCGATAGGCTATTATAGGTGAGAAATCGACCGGGAAAGTCTCATGTCTGATATTCCGGTTAGATTCTCACCTGAGACAGGCTGACGACATTTTTTTCCTGCAGAAGGTCATTAAAGTTTCATTGTGCTCACCATCAGCAAATTGCCGTATCCACTGTCCTCGCTGTCAGCAAATTCCCGTATTTCACTGAGGCATGGCCATTCATCCTTTTTTGGCGTCACCAGGTATGGGTGGGATCCATTCGCGCCGTTCTGCACCACTCCCCTGGTCTTCGTGTGTTGCCTAGCATTTACAAAGCCACCGAATAGTTGTTAGATAATAAATGCAGGCTGCTTTAACACGGCTTTGAACTTTACAGTTTGTGTGCAGTGAACAAGCATATTTGATTCATTTTTGAGGAAAAACGGGTTAAGAATAGTGGGACGCGTTATTTCTGAAAGAGAAAGACTTCTAAAACAGCATTCCATTGGGTTGTGGTGGCGTGTGAGAGCTGGAGAGTGGCATTTTTGTGTTTGCAAAGACATGAATTCTCTCTGCTCAGAGCTGAGGTCACTGCTCCCACAAGAAAGGATTCGGGTATGGTTTTTATTTCATCTCATATCTGAAATGAATCTGTTTGCTGGGTTTTCTTTTATATGAGTTGAACTTGAATTGACTATTGTGCAGGGAAAGCGTTCAGTATCATACCAACTGGTGGAAGCTGTGAAATACGTTTGTTATCTAGAGCAACAGATCAAAGATCTAACACAGCAAAAAGACAATAATAACAACGCTTGAGCATTTTTCTCTAAGGGCATTGAAATTTCCAAGCCATGGAATCAAATTTTATGTATTACCATGTAATCTTCAAACATAAGTCACGGTATTGTAATTACTGTATTATCATGTGTTCTCTAGGCATAGTCGTGATTTTGAAATCATGGTAGAATCATGTATTTTGTGCAAGTGAAATTTTGCACTTGCATGTATGCTGTGTTTATATGTATTTCATAGGATTTTACCAGAGGATTGAGGTCACTAATTCTCTGTGATGCTATTCATTTAAGATATTAGTTGTGTTATGGTACATATCTTACAATAATGGTGTCCCATGAGATCTCATCTTCTTGAGGAATTTATTCAATCAAATCACGTGCTTTGTCTTTAATATTCTTGCCTTTCATGTGCATTTTCCATAATAGCAGTGGTTACATCTGTCAGGCGTAAGCTAAAACTAGGACTCTCTATTAAAGTTATATCTGTTGCTCCATAGTTGGTTTTGTTCTGCGTATAGTTCCTTTATGCTTCAATGGATGCCCATTCACTCTTCCAAAGCTTCCATTTTGACACAGACAAAGTGGACGCTAGCAAAGATTATAAAATTTGGTTTTACACTTGTTAATTGCGATTGCTTGGAATTTTCTTAAGCCATTTCAATAAATCCATTTTGTGCATATCCATCGATTAATGCAATGTTTGGGGCAGTGTTTCTCTTATCTATTTTGTCAAACAGTTCCAGTGCCTTGTTTTTTATTCCACGTTTTCTATTCGTGTCCATTGAGGCAGTTGCAACTACGATGCCTGTAAAACTAACCCCATCTAAATGCTATGACTGATGTCCATATCCTATTTCAAAAAAAATGCTCTCATTCTGGCGTAGGCAGTGTGGACGCTAGAAACGGTTGGAGAGTTTGGTGTTACACCTGCCTATTGCATTTACTCGAAAGTTTCTAAAGCCTCTTCATCAAACCCACCTTGTGCATGTCTTGCAATCATTGCAGCCTAGGATAAATTTGGATAATATTTTAAAATTGAATTGCGGAGTAAAATCCTTCTTCCGATTATGTTTTGATGGATATTCACACCTTATTATGAGTAGTTAGAGAATACTATGTTCCTACTCTCAGAATTTAGATTTCATCTCTTGCTTCCATTTTTATTGTAGGATCGGAGGGAGTTGACAATATGCAAACAAACAGAATAAACAAAATACTAACAAAATATAACTAAGACATTGAGTATAGCAGAATTTATCTAATGATCATCATGATTACAAGGCAGATACAGGACTCTGCAGAGTTCTAATATCTATGATCAGAATTCTATCTAATAATCTTCACAATAGTAGGCAACTGCATTTATAGTTGTAGAAAGGCAATTCACTTGGATAAGAAAAGGATAAGAACTCCTTGCTGGAAAGTGACAACTACAAAAGATAAGACAAAATTTGATTGTAAACAGTGGAGAAATTAGATTGTAGAAGGTGCTAGAGAAATCATATTGTGTCGGTGGTCAAACTTTATTGGTGGAGAAATTACTTCCAACATTTATCACTTGTCTAAGAAAGTACTGCAAGGTGTTTTCATGGTCGTAATGCTGCTTTACTTTTATATGAACTGCTTAATAGTATTCTCTTGGCTTTATTAATACCACTATTATAGAGTGAGAGTGCCTCATGGATTTAAAAGCTATGAAAAATTAAATGAGGAAATAAAGAAAAAAAAAAAAAACATAAGAAAATAAATTAAGATAAAAATATAGCAGCAATGAAGCATCATGCATTTCAGAGTTGAAGTTGTGAATGCTACTTCCTCTGCAATTAATGAAAAAGTCTTCTATACCATATATGCCAAGGTATTTTCCCAACAAGGCCTTGCATCATATATGCTTCATTTTCTTCAGAGCTCTGAATGCATTTCATTTTAATTTCACATGTAACAGCTAATAGCATTACTCATAGTGACACACTGTATGTTAAACTACAAAATCTGATCGGGTAAGCTTAATCTGGATGTTTATACTGTTGAATCATGAATCTTGTTCTTTATGTGCACAAACTCGTTGATTATTTTAAGTCTTTCAATCTTATCTGTACTTCTCAATGTTTTCTTGTGTATCAGCATTACTCACCTGAGACATGGCATCCACATTTTTCTCCCTGCGATGGCATTTTTATCAGTTATATTTTCACTGCCTTGACTCTGTACGCTGTCCCTCTGCACCCAGTATGGGCGTCCTGCCAGAAGTATGGGTGAAAAATAAAAGAGTCCTTCATATCGAACACTGTACCAGCTACTCCCTATGTACTGTCTAAATTTTACCTTGACTTTTGGGGTTTAGCGTGCGAGTTGAAGAAATGCATGCGTGTATTCCCTATTTGCCTATGTCTATTTCTTTTTCAAGTGGTCGCCTTTAGAATAAAATGGCAATGGCAGTTATGACAGGAGGAGAGCAAGGAAACATTAGAAGGGAGAGGGTAATTTCTATTTTTATGCTTCATGGCCTTTGTTACTTTTACCTCGGCTTTGAGTTGTTGTTTCACTGCCTTGTCTTCATCATCATTGTTAAATGGTTATGCAACACCAGCGTATACTTTTGAGGTAACCCCAGTTGTATTTTCAGGCCCTTCATCCTTAGCGACCACAGTGTTAGTGAAAGCGACGAGTCTTGTAGGGCTTATAGTTTCTGGCGGGAATAATTGGTCGCAAGGGTTGAGCTCTGGGTGTCAGAAAGTGAGTAGCTGGCGACCCGAGTTCGAGTCCCAGCGAAAGATGAGCAGCAATTCGACAATGGGAGATATGAGCAGGGTGGGGCTCACGTACAACATCACCATAGTGATGGAATTACTGGTTCTGCTCTCGACGGTGATGTTGGCTTCGTATATGTGCGTGCGGGTGCACGGCCAGACTCAACTGGCAGGAGGTGTTGCACAGAGAGAGGAGGTACAGAGAGACACAAGGGCGGCCATCACGGTGGGACTTGACCAGGCGACCTTGGACTCATATCCGCTGGTGACATTTTCTGAGAAGCGATCACGTGGGGAGGAGTTGTCCTGCTCCATTTTCCTAGGTGATTACAAGGAGGATGAGGTGCTCACAACCCTTGGCTGACCTCTTCTTAGTGCACCTTCCCCTGCGCATGCTCCAGCCCTAATTCATTTTTCAACAACCTCTATTCCTATGTATTCCATCTTTCTTTGAATTAATATTGTATTCCTTCGGGTGCAATTTGAATGCCCCCATTTGAGTCTAGTTGGTTGAAGCTCAATTTGAAAAGGTCCCTGACTATTCCTGATACACAAGATACATAGGGAGAACAGCTTAGAGATGTCGTTTCTTGTTTGGGGTGAAAACATGATTAAATCTTCATGAACAGTCCAAGTAACAAATGCAGAAATAGTGCTAATGTTACCAAGCAAGAGAAAGAAACACCTTTAAGTTGATAGAGAATGTGAGGACATCGATGGTTCTGGAACTTTGCGTTTAGGATTAAGTAAGTCAACATTGCATGTTCAAATATTTTAATTTTTAGTTATGAAAATCTGCAAATTTTGATTAGCATCTATTCCCTTTGGTATACTGGATTCATAAGGACTAATTAGATCTCTGAATTCTTCAGACACAAGTCCCACTTTAGCAGCAACAATTGCTTTACCATGGGAGAGAAGCTAGATATACTAAGCGTTTGAGTTCACTTGGAGTTGTAGAAGGGGACTTAATCATGATGACTTCTACAGAGATAAGGTACATATTTTTTCTTTCTAAAATTTCTAGATATCTTTGAGGTTATTTCTATTAATTTTGTCCTAACAAATTGTGCATGTTTTGAACAATTTCAAAGTTGAGAGTGATGTATATACATTTTAATTTTGGTAGGTTCTTATATTATTAGTTAATGTAGACAAAATGAAATGATTAATACAACCTTTCCACAATCAAACTTAATTATTGAGCAATTATTCCTAATGATAGGTGGTAGTTGTATAAGTATTCTTTTAATTAATTGAAGTTTATTTTAAAGAATTAAATCATTTTATGAATTGTTGGATATTCAAAATCAAAGATAAATCACAAAGAGAAATCAAAATCTAAGAAATTTGAGAGAAAAATTAGAATCAAATAAATTTGATCAAAAATTAGAAAAATCACAAAGAAAAATCAAAATCAAAATCAAAGGGATTTGATTTAAAAATCAAAATGATAAATCATAGATAAATTAAAAATTAAAATAAATAAAAATAAATAAATTGAAAGATCAAATAAATAAATAAAAGAGATATGATCAAAAAACAATAAAATATAAATTACTAAGAATTAAAAATATGTATCATATATAAACTAAAAGATCAAATAAATAATCCAAAGATTAAAAAAAAAATCAAAAAGATCAAATAAAAATGTTTACCATGATAAATTGAATGATCAAAGAAAAAAATCAAAACTTAAATAAATAATTCAAAGATATACCTCTTTACCCTAACCCTAACTATATCTCTAGCATGTATATATATAATACATAGAGAGATATAGCATCAACCTTAGGGTTAGGGTTAGCATTAGGATTAGGGTTACATTTAGGTTTGCTGTCAAGTTTAGGGTTAATAGATATAGTTAGGGTTGGGGTAATAATTGGGGTTACTAGCATCAAACTTAGGGTTAGGGTCAGCATTAGGATTAGGTTTACATTTAGGGTAATAATTGGGGTAATAATTGGGGTTAAGGTTAACAGGATTAGGGTTATAGTTATATTCTCGGTCAAGTTTAGGATTAGGATTATGGTTAGGTTGGGGTTAAGAGATATATTTAGGTTTAGGGTTTATGTTAGGATTAGGGCTAGAGATATAATTAAGCTTATGGTTAGGGTTAAGAGATATAGTTAGGGTTAGAAATATGGTTAACATTAGGATAAGGATTAGGGTTCGCATGAAGAATAGGTAGGATTAGGGTTAGGTTTAGCATTAAGGTTAGGGTTACAAAAGGGTTTAGGGTCATGTTTAGGGTTAAGAGATATAGTTAGGGTTAGGGTAATAGTTGGGGTTAAGCTTATCAAGGTTAGGGTTAGGGTTAGGGTTAAGAGATATGGTTAGGGTTACAGGTAAGGTTAAGGTTAATGCTAGATATATAGTTACAATTAGGGTTAGGGTTGAGATTTAGTTGAGAGTAGGGTTACTGTTGGCTTTAGGATGAGGCTTAGAGATAGCGTCAAAATTAGGGTTAGGGATCACATCAAGATTTGGTCAAGATTAGGGTTAGAATTAGGTTTAAGGTCAAGGTTAGGTTTACTAATAAGGTGAGGGTTAGGGGTTGTATAATTGTTATGGTCATACTTAGGGTTAGGTTTTGAGTTAGAAATATCATTAGGTTTAGGGGATTATAAATTTAGTTAAGAATAGGGTTAGGGTTAGGGTTAACATCAAGATTGAGGTTACGGCTAGCATCAAAATTAGGATTAGGGTTAGAATGAAGATTAGCTTAAAATTAGGGTTGAGTTAGGATCAGGGTTAGGGTTACAATTAGATTTAAGATCAATTTTAGGCTTAGGGTTATGATTTACATCATGGTTATGGTTATGGTCATGGTTAGGAATTGGGATAGAGATATAGTTAGGTTTAATGTCATTATGTGGTTAGGTTTAGGGATAGACAATGACTTAGGAATAGGGTTAGTGTTAAGATTAAGTGATATGGTTAAACGTTTTCAAAGGTAAAAATATATAGTTAGGTTTATGGTTTAGGTTAGGATTAGGGATAGAGATATAGTTAAGCTTATGGTTAGGGTTAAGAGAGAAATATGGTTAACATCAGGATGAGGGGTAGGTTTTGCATCAAAATTAGGGTTAGGGTTAGCATTTCTTTTGTTTTCCAGGCCTTGAAGCCAAATGGCATATATCATTGCCCCTCACCATCAAACACCAACAATTGTATTGTATTTTGTTCAAAAAAAAGTTCTAATGCAAAATTGCTCACTAATTTTTTGACTTTTCATAGCGCACATTTTGTATATCATGAACTACCAACAAATGTACTTGCTACAGCTGAGCTATAATGTTCCACCACTTTGACCATTTAAGATAATATATTGTGTTGTTCATCCACTTGCATATTCAACTCTACTTGCATCCCGCCACCTATTCACATTCGCTACAAATAATTACTCTTGCAAAAAACTAGATTGCACTTTCCCCATGCATTCTCCCCCTCCCTGCCCTTCAAATACACTACCATAGTATACCCTCCTATCGGCGTAACCATTGCGCCTTGCTAAGGTGCAAGCGCTAGTTCTATTATATTCCAACTTCCATAGGCAAGGTGTCATTCTTTGTGATTTTGATGTAGTCTCCTCTTTCCCATTGAAAATATTTTTTTAAGTAGTTCGATACTTATGCTTTGTATGGAGGAAGTGCCTATACTCATCAAACACCTACTTTCCTAAACTTGTTGAACAACAAGATTTCATCTTGGGACCACAAATGGACATGCAAATTTTCCCTTTGTTTGAAGACCTGCAAGATCATATATAATTGGATTAAATATGTCAATTTTTTATAATTATATATAATGAATAGATTATTTTAAAAACATGCATTATATCTACTTCATCAAATTAAATATTGGTAAAGTGCAGTTGAATGCTATAACATACCACAAAAATGTTGTCCATACAATCATTGCATGGAATTGAAATTGTTTTTGTCCTATTGGTCTAGAGATATCATACATAGTGATGCCATTCCATAACTTTAGTAACTCATCAATAAGAGGCTCGATATATACATTCATGTCTTTAACTTGGTACTTACTTAGCTGAATGAACATAAACATTACATAATTATTATAACCATTTTAATGCAATATATATAAATTAATGTACATGACTATTGAATGAAAAAAATATAAGTCATTATGCAACAAATAAGACAAATGAGATGCTACTACGTTAAATAAAATTGATGTAAAAAAATACCTGGAACAATCATTGACAACATAATGTGCTCCCTCTTTATTGATATCCATGGAGGAATGTTATTGTTGATAACAAAAATAGGACACACCGAGTAAATAGATCTCAGCTCTCCAAATGGATTGACACTATCCACTCCCAATGAAATCCTAAGATTATAAGGTTCTTCTTTAAAGTTTGGCCATTTTTCTTCCATTTCCCTAAATGTAGAACCATCCACAGGCATTCAAAGAATGCCATCTCCACTTCTATTTCATGCATGGTAATCCATAAATTGCACTAACCTTTCACACCTAAATAATTTTGGCATACGTGGAATAATGGGAATATAATGAAGAACCTTGTGAGACACCTTTTATATTAGTTGATCTGTTTGATATCTACTAATATGACATTTTGGGCATTCTGTTGCAAATTCCTGTTGTTTATGATATATAATATGATCATTGGGACATGCATCTATTGCTTGATACTCCATTTTGATATCTTTCATAATGGTAAATAAATCTCGGTATGAGTGAGGTAAAATATTTTATGGTGGTAACAAATATTCACCAATCAATCTACAACAAAAAATAATTTGTTAATATAAAGAATAGTAATGGTACATATTTCATCCTTTATTTACTAGTGATAAACTAACAACAATTAAAATAGATGAAAAAAGATGACATATATGACATACCTTAACATCCATGAGATTGCTATGTTTGATAAACCATTCATAACCTTCATGTTCAACAACAAAAATACAACAAAGAGAACAGTTGTTTGGGAGCCTTCATAAAGGGGCTTGTATGCCTTCTCAAGTATGTACAAGTATATCATGAACATCATCAAAGTCATCTTGATCATCATGATGAGCTCTGCCACTAAATGTGTCAAGGATCAATGTATTTTTACCATCATCTTCAACTGTGTTTTCTAGCGCATGATCATCTTCTTCCAAAGGATCATTAACTTCATTTTTGATATTC
This sequence comes from Sequoia sempervirens, assembly GCA_007258455.2. Classification (NCBI taxonomy): domain Eukaryota; kingdom Viridiplantae; phylum Streptophyta; class Pinopsida; order Cupressales; family Cupressaceae; genus Sequoia; species Sequoia sempervirens. The sequence goes on along the minus strand of VDFB02325261.1, from coordinate 14,251 downwards.
ACAACTCCATGTTTATCCTATTGTAAAACCACATTCTCCAGGTTGTGATAATCCATATCATCTACCCTAAGGTACCCCACCATTATAATAATGATAGACACAAATAAACCATGATCATAATCAAGGGATTATATATATATATAATGTTAAACGATATAAACATTTACAAATTCAATCAATATAAACACATATAATGAACAACTTATCAATGGACGATAATCATGCCCCCCTTCAATGTGACCATGCTGCCTACAATGTTTCTTAGTTGTGATTAAAATTTGTCTCGTCTTTAAGCCCTTGCAATTATTGCGAGGACAATAACATTTCCCATTACCCTTTCTTTTCAATCTATCCCACAATCTATCAAGTGTCTCTTCATTTTGTTTTGGACTAATATTATCTAACATGATTTTTCCTTACCAAGATTAACTATTTAGATCTTCAAAAAATATAAAAATCACACTCCAATAATTTTTATTCATAGAAAGGTAACAAATTCTAATAATTATGATATTTTACACCAAAAATTTTTGGCATGCAACCACCCCTGCAAAAGAAAAGATAGTCTAAAGTTAATGACCCCAAAAAACACTTTAAAATGCTAATTCCAAAACTTATTAAATTATGATTTTACCATGATTTCCAACCATTAAGACTCCTAAAATTAGAATATTGAACTTGATCGTAAACTTCCTAAAATGATGGAGGTAGCAAGCTACTAAGAGCAAGTGACCCATTCCTAAGGAGTAACAAGTTAGAATCATCATTGATAATGTCAATACGGATTTATTTTTTTAGTTAAAGATGCAATGTGTCACTTCTTATGACAAGCTTATCCCTCGAGCCCTCAACATTGAGAGAGCCCTAATCACACGGGGAAGCACACACTGGTATAATTTGGAAAATAAATGACTAGGTGACTAAAAATTTTAGTCACAACAACTAAAAATGACTAAATTCTGCTATTTTTTTGCAACTCAATTATAAATGAGTAAATAAATTACTAGTTTATTTTTTGATTAAAAATTATTTAGTCACACAAATAAAAATGACTAAATAGTTAGTCATTTATTTAGTCACAATCCATTTGAATAAATCATTTAAAGAATCAATAATATAGCTCACCAAAATACTCTAAAAATTTAATAAACATACCCTAAATTTTTTGACAAAATATTATTTTCAAGTGTAGCCCACCAGAATGGAGTTTTCATTTTAATAAACATACTCTAAAACCTTCATCAAAACATTATTTTCAAGCATAGACCGCCAAAATGGAGAAGTGTTTCTATAAAGAATGACAGAGAATGGTGAGGAGATGTGTGTGAAAGGAGGCATAGGATTCATTTCTGCTTATCTCATTCTTGCTATATTTATTTGTAATCTTACATTGTTCCTGCTACTATTTGTAATCTAGGTATTTACTTGACATATATTTTCATGATCTCAAATTCCTTCAAAGACTTTTGAAGTATCAATGTATCATATATATAGGGTTTAGAATGATTTTTTTTAATTAAAAAAATAAATAAATGATGTATTTCCCTATAATTAGATAATGTGGAGACCTCCTAAATCTTCCCTAGCACACTATCCTCTTTGGCACTATATTCATTACTCCAGCTACTAGGGTTTTGCATGTGATATCTTTAATATCTTCATGACCATGGCTTTTAAATAGATCTCAGACTTTGTTTTAATCCTTTTCATGGTGACCCTTGAGTTCCATAATCCACCTTCAATCTCTTCTAAGAACAATGTCTTAAGCTAGACTGCATATTATGCATATAAAGCAAGTCCTTCATACCTGCCATTGTTCCAAACCACCACTCACTACCAAGTTGCTTAAAATGTTTCCTCAATAAGCACAATAGCATGTTTTAAAATCATGGTTGCTAGTGATTGACCATTAAGGTCACCACTTTCATTAAGATACAATGAGATTTTTGTCTTCAAACTCAAGGCATTATGCAAGATAACATTGTGAATTGTTTGTTGTGTACAATTTCATTCCCTGATTGCATTTTCCTTGTCTAACACTACCAAAAGCATTTGAAAAACCCTTAAGGTTAGCAAGGGGGTATGGAAACTCACTATTAAAATCTCCACTTTACTATGCAAGGTTTGAGCTTTTTTATCTTGTCACTGCTTGGCCTCTTTTTGACTGTCCAATCTTAAGTGACTATCATTCTTCTTACCATAGATTGAATTTACAAATGTCACTAAGCTACATAGTATGCTTGTTATTGGCTATAATCTTTAGATTGCAATATTTTTTTATTAGCTACAATGTCTTAATCTTTCTAGTATTGCAACCTCACTAATCCGCTATAGTTATTGTTTATGTTTCTACAGAGGCCTAAGGTTTGTACCCTAATCATGCTCTTACCAATGCTTTTGTTGGTATTAAAAAACAACCTTAAATATTGGGTCAGAAAATTAGTTGTCTTGACAAAGTTGTGGTATGATCTTATGGTGATTCCACACAACAAAATCTAGACATGAAATTCTATAAACCCTAAACCTCTAAAAATAAAATCTGATGAGATGTTTCTTTAAAATATGATTTTCAAACCTAGAACTACACATCTGACTTCACAATTAAATTTTGCAAAAAGACAATGACTATCCTCAAACTGGTGGTATCCTCCTAAATTTTTTTGATTTTTCCCAAGAAAATCATCCTTCTAGTTCTCCACAAACTATCTCAAGTAGAGCAAAACACTGTCACAATAAATTAGTGAACTCACTTTTCTTTATGTTGGCCACAATTTTTTTTTTCTATTTTTCACGTTTGTCAAAATTTTGACGAAATTGATAGTCGACATTTTGATGAAACCCAGGTTCATCAAAATTTCAATGAACATCGGGGATAAAAATTCAAAAAATTGAAAATTACAAATCAAATTTTAGAAGCACTCGATGATACATCAAATTATATATATTTCATCAGATATTTTCATTGTATTTTGAAGTCAAATGAGTTAGTTCTATCTCTATCCATATTTCCAATATGGTTTCAGAGCTCAAGAGAACGTGGGACTAATGTAGATATGTTGTTCTGAAAGCTTGGAGAGATCCTAGTGGTCTTGTGATTCATCAAGGTGCAAATTGAAAAATAGAAAAAAGGGGGCTCATGCAATTGGCTATTCACTCACAATAGTGAGAGCGGTAGGGAATTCAGTATCATGGCCAAATTTTCTATTGATTCGATTATCTCGTTTTATTACTTTATTGTTGTTTGCATATTTGGATTGGAAATTTTTATTGGAGCTTCGCAGGAGTGTTGGCAAGATTTGTATTGTCTTTCAACAAATTGACTGACATTCTCATAGTGTGCTTGGATCAATTGGAATTTATTTTCATAGAGCTCTTCATAGTGTGCACCACGTCTCTTCCCCCATATTCATCTTGCAGGCACATACTTTTTTCACTGAAGTTTGAAATTGGAATCCTTCACTTAGATCTACAACCTGTGTGGAAGAGTGGTAACTATCAGTGGCCTCAGATTTGTGTAGATTAGAACTATATTTTTTTAGTCAGTACATATCATTCTTGAAACCTTGGAACTACATGTTTTCATTTATAGTCTATATCATACTCATATAAGTTTGGATTGTTGATTACGCCTTGGCATGTAGTCAATGAGACTCCATCCTTGGTGGGATTTTTGGGTAGGCATTATTTATGTGATTGTACGTGCATAGTGTGATATCTGGTACTATTTTATTTTATGTAATCATTATGTTCATCCCTCTATTTGTACCTTCATTCTTCTATATGTTGTATGAGTTCTTCTTCTGTTGTCTTTTATTTCTTTTAGGGATGACACAAGGCGTAAAGTCATTTAGGTCTCTTCCATATTGAACTAAACAAATTTTTCTTTGTTTTCACTCTCTATGTGTCATTCTTCCTATTCCATGAGTTATTTGGGAAATTGTGACATTTTTGAGATCTATAATATCATTGTAGCAAAGACATACACCAACCCTTAATCCGTGGATCCCTTATACATTTTGGATTTCATTTTGGGGAAAACCCCTTCACTTTTCATGATGTAGCTTTATTTGGAAACATATCCTTGTCTTTTTTATTGTTAGCATTTATCATTTGCTACTTTGAAGTAATTGCTCATAGTGTGGTGTTAGAAATTTCTTAAAATTAGGGCAATACATTGGCATTATCATTTCAGAGATCTTTGGGCTATTCTCAAGTTTCATTGTAAAGCCTTCTTACTTCTTGTGATGTGTATTCCTCTTGGTGGTGTCATTTGGTTTGATGTCCTCCAAGAGTGTGACCTTTCTTGGCATATGAATTTCATCTTAGTGGTGGTACTACGTGTTGCATTCCCTAATCTATGAATTTGTTATCCTAGACTTGTCCTCTTTTGGAGACATTAGGCATAATGTTACCAAAGATGACACCTTACATGAACAAATCAAAATAACATAGCTTCTTAAACCTTATGAATCTTGAAGTTATAGCCTTTTTCATGGCCACCAGGAATAACACACTTTGCTTTCCTATGGAGCCTTTTTCATAAGCATTTAACATAATACAGCTTGCTAAGTCTTATGAAGATCAAATTTCATAGTGTGTGGTTCCTTATTAAATTTATCAAAGGTATAACTTTGGTATAGTTTGGGTGTTGGTATTTGGAAACTGATCATGCAAATACTGTACACTTGTAACGTATCCTCACGGGGGTTATTTTGGTTAACACATCAAATATTTCCCACTAATAAATCAAATGAAAAAATCACAATAAAACCCTAATTATGGAAGCTTCCAAAAATCTTGTTATACGCGGTTGGGATGTAAGTTGTGGTGTGTAATTTGGGAGATTGTAACATATTTTGCACTGGATAGCAAAATCATTCAGTGGCTAAGTTTCTATGGATGTAGCCCATATTGGGTTAACCATGAAATTTTTTTGGGTTGATCTCTTTTGTGTTATTCTTCATTATTATTTCTAGATTATTTATGGATTATTTAGTTGAGTTATGCTAGGGTGCCTTTGGAAAAATTTGCACACGAGGGCTAGTGTAATCAGTGATCCACTAGGTGAGACCCAAAAAAAGGGTAGCTAAGTGAGAAAAAAGATGCCTTTGTCTAGGCTCTCACCATACAATAAGAAAGGTGTGCCAAGTCTACAGGCTCGCATTGTACTAACCACAACATGATCTATATGCTATGCTAATACTATACTAAATGAAAAAAATCTTAATGTCAATACCGATAAAATAATGCAAATATAAGTAATGCAGGCTTTGAGAAGTCTCAACAAGATACTCTCTTGATCAATAGAAGGGGATATTTATTTCTTAGCACAAGATGACATACATATATTAGATGATAAGGCCTTAGATGAACATGGAGAAAAAGGTGGTAAACCTAGATCTTTCTTGAAATTGTATAGTATAGATTTTACTTGATCTCTACCATTTTTCTCCATGTTTTCATTATATCCATATTTAGAGAGGATTTTTTATCCAAGTGCATATCATTATTCCAACTCAGATGAAGGAGTTTTATGATTTTAAGAAGGATTGGCTTCTTCACATGAACACAAATAACTTAATGTTATGCATCTAGATCCTCTCATGAGAATTGGGATTTGAGGAGCCCAAATCACCAACATGGGGTGGTGTTTGACGTAGATCTAGGTTGAAAAAATCAAACACAAGAGCCTATAGGTGTAGATTTTGATATTTTGTACTCTCCCATAAAAGAGGGTGTACAAGATAATAAACCCCAATCGTCACTAAAATTATGATTCAATTGTATATGACTCTTTGGATTTTGAGGGTGAGATTTTGCATTCTTCATTCAAGTGAGGCATAAAATCTAATGACCCCCAATCATCACATACGAGTTGTGTTGTAGGTGAACGACAATTAGGATTAGCATCAACTTGTATAGGTTCTACTTTGGAAGTTGGAGTAAAATTGTCAGGGGTGTTGGAAATGTTATGATGATGTTAAACTTGTGATTTGTAGCTTTTCTCATCTAGTTCAACCATGTATATCTTATTGTTGTATTCAAATTTCATCACATGGTGAAGAGTAGAGGATACTTCTTGCATAGCATGAATCCATGGCCTCCTGAGGAGAAGCTCGTAGAAAACAGGCCATGGCATGATAGGCATAGAGGTAGGAAAAACTATACAGGTCTAACCCCAATGAGTAATGTGATAATTCCCAATAGTTTCCTATTAACATCATCAAAGAGAAAAATTAAGACCTGCTCCATTGTCTATGAGAGTGCACTTAATTACAGTTTTATTTATAATCACCTTTATCATCAAGGATTCATGTTTATTTTGTATCTCAAGTGAGGGTAATTCTTGTTGATGGAATGTGATATCTGACTTTATCACTTCATTAGAATGGAGGGGGGTTACTACATCATTCAATTTCACAACAAATTAGATATAATTCTTTTTCAAAATTACTTGGAGGATCCTATTGTGTGCAGGTGATGTTTGATTAAGATCCCATAAGGATATTCGAGAGGGATTATGTTTAAGTTGTTTGATGAAATCAGGATCCTCTCTTCTATGTAAAGGAAAATGATGGGCACTAGGAAAAATAGGTTGAGGAAATGATAATGAAGTGGGAGTGTTTTTTGGTTGCCTATTTTTCCATGTATTATATGTGTGAGCAATGGTATTGTAACTCAGTTGCTGCAAAACATTGTTACTATCAGGTTGAATTATAAAATATAAGATAAATCCTAGTTTTAATGGTTTATTTTAAGGTATTTTGATGCTGAGAGGTTACTTAGGAGGTTCTCTAGTTAAAGGAGATCCAATTGGTGCAATGATATCCTCGAATCAGATACATCAATGACCTTCTAGTGAGGGGGGATCTAATGTGAATTTAACATCTTCATCTATGCCATCCATCCTAGTGTTCACTGAGAGAAGTGTATCATTGAAAGAGAGACAATTTTTTTTTGCTTGATGCTCAATAATTGGGTCTTCTAACACCAAAATACATTCATCACAAGTAGGAGAGGTATTGAGAGAAGAGAAACTATGATTTTCATTATTTTCTATGTATGCATCCTCTTGTACCAAAGCTTTAGTGAATGATTTAGGTGAGATGTAGTCCTCAAGGGCTTCATCTATCATGTCAAGGTCATCACAACTAAAGGGTTTAAAGGATATGCTTTCTCCAAGGTTAACCATTTAGTTTTCATTTGATATATATATATATATATATATATATATATATATATATATATATATATATATATATATATATTCTTCTTAAGATTTCAAAATGTAAACTAATCTATCTCTAAACTATGAAATGATGTTGAAAGTAGAGGAAAAATGCAAAAATGGAACACTATCCTCATCTAAAATATGAAAGAAATGATTTTTAAAATGTTGAAAGATCTAACTAAAGAAGCAATAAATTTAATTCAAAATCAGACTATTCCAGGAAAACAGCTCTCGGATCTAAAAACAACAACAAAAAGGAAAAACAGAGAGTAAAAGTCATCCTAAAACTGCCTTGATTAGAGAGAAACCTTTATCCAAAACTAGGGAAAACACCTAATCAGTAAAATATAATGCACTATGGAACAAATACAACTCAATACTTAGATGTGTCACACATTAGCATATGTGACTTATAAATTCATATGCATCACACTACCAAGCACATTTGTCACATAGATCACTTGTGGCTTAAAAATCAAAACTTGCATCACACGTTCATGCACATCCATTGTACCCATCCACAAGTGTGTCGTACCATATCGGCGTACAATATCATATTCATCATTTTAGACCATGGTTGTATCACACAAGTCATAGGCATCACACTTAACATTTTCAATTCTATCACATTTGAATAACTCTAACAGATAGAAGCATCATACTTATGAAATGCCCCACTTGTTGTGAAAATGATAACAAATGTGACACGCGTGTGCACCACATCTCCTTGACCAAGTTTGAGCCCTATAAACCACTAAAATCAATAAATTTACAAGGAAGGAATGGGGCACATGCCAAGTCGCTAAAGCCCTCTAGTCGTCTGAAGGTTTGAACCCTAAATATACGATGCAGGTGATATTTTTGAAAAAGTTCCACAACAAGGTCACTCTCACAACTCACTATTCACTCAAGTCAAAATGCACAAATGACCAATTTACCTCCCAAAATTTTACTTATACCCCCCTAGGTGTAGGGTTTTTACCACGTATGTACCTAATATTGAGTCTAAAACCTAATGTGGATATCCTAGATGTCTTGGAAATTAAACCTTTTAGTGTGCACTGTTGGATTTGCTTTGGCCAAATATTTTTTCTAAAATTTGTAAAAAATTTCTAACGAGACATAGGTCTATCTTGTTTACATCACAACACACTAGGGCATATTTTGAACTTAATCTTTTTGATACAACATTGAGATTAATTCACATTGTATCAAAGAGAGGCGAAATGTAGACACTGAAAAATGTCCTAAGCATGCAAACGCCATTTTCCTCATCAATTTCCCATCTTCCCCTATATAATTGAATAACTTTAATTATTAAATTATTTTGTAAACTCATACTCTTCTATTAATTAAATAGTTTTAATTATTTAATTAATTCATTTCCCCCTTGTTTATTCTTTCTCTCTATAATTAAGAAATTATTATTTATTTAATTATTCATTTCATTTGCATTCTATGATTAAATAATTGTTTTAATTATTTAATTATTCATGAGCCTTTTCTTCCACAATTAAATAAATCCTATTTATTTAATTCCCTACTTTTCTGCACACTAGTAAATAATTATTTTAATTATTTACTAATTTTTCTTTTCCTCCACTTTCTAATTAGATAATTGTTTCTAATTATTTTAATTAAAAATTATCTTTCCCCTCTTCTTCTATAGTTAAATAATTTCATACAATTAGTTAATTTACTCCAAGCCACCTCCTTTTCTTCGTCAATCTCCTCTTTTATCTTAATTAACCTCCACCCTTGATAAGGCTTTATTACCTTTTAATCTCCACCATCCATCATTAACTAAACCCTATTTTTTCCCTATCCCTATTTCCTTGCTTCTCAAAGTAATCTCATCCATTGATCTTCATCATTTAATCTTGGCCCTTCATTCAAATTGTATTTTCTATAAAAGAGACCCATAACTTTCATCTTGGCCCTAACTGAAACCACTATCTTTGATATTTGACCCTAACTACAACCACTATCTTTGATATTTCATGTCACGTTAGACTTATTCTTGCATACTACAAATCTGAGGGCAAGCTAGCAGTGAAATGGAGAAGAGCAATGAAGGTGATTCAACCATGGCATAGGAGTTGTGGTAAGATTGCTTTGTTATTTTATATTTCTATGTTCATTTGTGCTTCACTATTGGATTAAGGTCTTGAGGTTTGAGTTTTATGTAAGTGGTAGTGGATACTATTGATTCATGCCTTTCACCCTTGTTTTACCCTATTCTAAAGATTAGTTTAAATTAAAAGCATTCAATATCTTTTTTCACCGCCATGACAAATTCATCTCAAGGAAAATTCATCAACAGTATGGCAAACTTTTAATGCCATGAATTTTCGTTGGTGGTGAATTTTCTTTGAGGTGAATTTGTGGCGGTGGTGAGTTTTTTTCTGCGGTGATGCAAAATACACATTGTTAATGCTTATACAACAAAGCAATTAAAAAATACATATTTTTTTAAAATTGACAATAAAAAGCAATAAAAACTTTATTAAATATACTGTGAATTTTTTTATGACTAATACGAAAAAATGAAAAGGATTTTTTAAAATATAATTTATTTATCAAGACAAACTAGATATAGAACACCTCGTCTTTTCAACTATAGGAATATTGAAGAAGAAAAATTTATGGAATTGTGAAACAATGATGGGATGCTTGAAAAAATAGTAATGACAATTTATACTCCACTTCTTTAAATATGATGTTCAAAATCTCTTAGCAGTTTGCAAGAATAAATAGAAACGAAGGATTCTAAATTTCTGTTCACATTTGTATCCACTCCATTGGTCAACATTTAGACGACAGTGTAACAATGTGGTATGTCTATATATTAACTGGAATTATTGAATAGAGATAGCAGCCCCACGAAATTACTATTGCATGATCTTTGTCGTCACTATGCAATAAACTTGATCAATATCTAACTAGGATTTTCAGACTGCAAGGGTTGGCGATCCTTACTTAGAGATCCCTAACTAGCACCCCTCCCTTCACTGCATTAGCTTCAAACATTGACAATCCTCAAATACAAAGGTTGGGCTCATAAAGAAATGTTTGAACTCTTGGAAAGTATTAATATACTATGCCGTGAACAACCTATTTTCAACCATGTAAAACCTATAATATTGTTATCTTTTAACCTTTTTAACATTGCAGCATGTTAACTAATATAATCCCATATATAATGACCTTGGTGGTGCTACGTAAAACTATGCAGTGAAGTGGCTTAGTGAATCGTCAATATAATACAATCCTAAGGGGTAGTCAAGGAAACAAAACATTCATTTTTTTAGATTTTTTTTTTAAATAATTTCAAAATAACATTGTTCAATTATGCATCAAGATAATGGTATGATCATTTGTGAGTATTCTTCTCTTCTAGTGGAATTTCATATCAACATAATTGTCTGATAATTTTGAATTGATACTGTAATGAATATGGGATATGCTAGAGTTCTTATTTTTTCGTATATGATGGTTTTTTAGGTTATGTTTGAAAGTAGGTGAAGTAATTGTCTATTGTGTCATTTCATGTTATCTGGTGTTGAATGATAATCTCTGTTCGACTCAATGTAATGATTTTTTGAAATAAATTCTCAGACAGATTTTTATTTTATTTTTAGGTCACCAAAGACAGGAAGTGGAAGAGATATCATTGGGCTTTAGTTTCCCATATATTGCATAGACACTACACTATATTGCTTCATGATTATGAGTAGGTTACTTCTTTCAGGTGCAAGGCCATCTGATACCCCCACCATTGAGTAAGTGAAATTCTCATTTTGTTTTTCAAATTTATTTGTTGCTCTTGTGTCCACTCATGAATTCCCATTTTTATTTAATTTGGATATTTGTGCTTCACACCTTCCTTGGTTTCCATGGAGATCTTTTGTTTTGAATGCAAGCAGCCTCAAATCTTCTATTTGTGCTTAATTCATTAGCCCCTATTTCACCCATGCTGTGGTCTTCCACCCTTCCATATCTTCATTCCATTATCCATTTTTGTGTTTGTCCCTATCCACCTCCCTCCCTTCCACCCTCTCCTTCCACCTTCCACCCATCCACTATTTCTCTCTTCCCTCCTTCTCCACTTATTCCTTCCTCCCTTATCCTTCCCCCCTCTATATCTCCCTCTATCTCCCTCCCTCTCTCTCTCACTCTCTCTAGCTCTCTCTTTGCTTCTCTGCTTCTTTCTATCCCACCTCTCTCTCCCTCCCTATCTCTATCTCACTTATCCCTCTCTACCTCCCTTCATCCCTTTACCATCATCTCTCTCTCTTTCTTTATCATTCCCTCTCTACTTCTTTTCCTTCCTCTCTATCTCTCTATATCCTTTACTCTCTACTTCTTTATCCTCCTCTCCAATTCATTGCAAAAAAAAATTTCCTATACAACTTTAGTTTTTCCTTTTTCTATTTGTTTATTTTTTGGATTTTATAACACAAAACAAATACCAGGAAATTTATCCTTTATGACCTCCATACTAACGAATATCGGCCATTCCACAACCTCTGAAACTCTAAAAAAGCTCTACTTTCTTACACTATTAATTTTTCACAATACTCTTCGAAGATTCATACATTTATTGCTACCAAGAAACTTCTAATGGAGACTAAAATGTATTCACACTTCTTCCATAGACATTGTACTAAAAAAAATTTGGCCTTTGATGACAAGTTGCCAAATTTTCCCCTACTCTGGGAATTTTTTTTTGGCTTTTATAACCCATAATTTTTGGTAGAAAAAACCAAACTATTTACACTTTGGGCATAAACACAACCACAAATTTTTTTCCAATAATAATGTATAAACATTACTAACACTATATTATTGTAGTAAAACCCATTTTTTCCTTTATCAAAAACACTATATTATTGTATAACTATACCATAAGATATAGATGATATGCACATTAAAGTTATGTAAATATTTCAAGTGAGTTAACTTTGAATGCAAGAATGCAAAAAAAATGAGATCATTTTAATGCTTATAATAGATATATTCTTAAATTTATTTATTATTATCAATATATATTATTAAATACATGTTTATTTATGTCTATTTAATATTTATTAATTGATTGTTTATTCTTTGTATAGATAAAAATAATAAATATTCTTTAAACAAATATAAATAATTAAGAAATTTATACTATAAAACTAATTAATATTATATACAAATAAATATATCATTAAGGAACCATAAAAAACCAAAAGTAATAAATAGATTCTAGCAATACCTAATTTCTTTTTATCTTTGTATAAAATCTTATTTTAAAATAATATAACCCTTTTTAAAGGGAATGGGGAATATATTCCCATTTTCTTTACTCAAGGAATTCTTTTACTTAGTATGAGAATTACATCGATAAGTCATTATAAGCGGATTGGTATACCTCACAAAGCTAGTGAACATATAGAAGCTCTCTTGGTGTAAAAGCGGTGAGGCCCTAGAATCATATAGTTAATTTATTTTATGGTTTGTATGGATGTCATTGCAATGCATAAGCTTAAGTGGGAGAATGTGAGGCTTGCATAAAATTTAGTTGTAGCCCTATTTAATGTGACTATTGGGCTTAAAGGGTTCCCCACTTCATTTCTCTCTGTTTGAGCCAAAGGCTACACAATATGTTGCTTCCTAGTCTATGGTTTTGGTACACATGCATGAGGGGTTTGAGTAGTGAGTACTAAGCTTTATAAGATCTCACAAGTACATAGGTTTGCTAAAATACAATCAGAGTAAAAGAAGAAAGTGTGTTGCATATGTGATTTACATTTGAAGATTAATACACACTTATATTTTTTTAATAATAAAAATTTATCATACAAAATATTATCAATGTCTATCTTTTATCATTATTTATTAATTAATCCAATATAATTTTAATAATAAAAATTTAACATACAAAATATTATCCATGTCCATCTTTTTATCATTATTTATTGATTAATCCAAAATTATATTTCAGACAAAATTAAATTTTACTTGTATATTATTTTTTTAAAATATTTGATAATCATTTAATTGAATATATTTTATATTTCAAAATGAGTTGTTTAATAAATATTAATCTCTCTGAATATTGCATATTGATTGCTTCAAATGTTACAATTAGTATACTTTGTTAAATAAACAAATTTCATACGGCTATCTTAGCTTCTTAAAATTATTTGAGGTAATATTGAGTGACTAAAATCATATAAATTACACATCATTTGTAAAAACATCTTTTACGGGCTAAAATTTACTGACTTGATGGAGATATGCTGCATATAATGCGGAGTGTCAAAGATATGTTTTAATTTTGTTTAATTTCTGTTGGTAAAGACAAAATAATAATATAAAACTATTTCGGCATTTGTCTCTTCTCACGATGTAAAAGTAGGCGGGTCAATCCCATGAAAGAAGATTGAGTAATATCGCATTCGCACAGGAAATTCTATCAATGAACCCCATTTTCATGTGGAAAGTCCAGATGCTTCCTCTCAAGCTCTACATTCCACCAAAATGAGACAAATCAAGCTTGATGTGAGTTGTGCTGACAACTTGACAAAGCATATCCACAGCTATCATTGTATCTATAGCGTGCCAGACGATTAAAAAAAACCTTAGCCGTTAGATTTTTCCTTCTCGTCAGTCGTCAATTTTTCCCTTCTTATTTCATTCATTGTATTTGGTACAAGGCGTGGGACCTACATCTGCCAGCACACTGTAAAATAGAAAGGTTGTTTGTGTCATGTTTTGTGCTCCTATTAGAAAGCCATCAATAACGAAGTGTCTGGGAAACTAACTTTGATGTGAATGAATAAACCATGCTGAGTGGAGAAGAAAGTTTGTGGCTCTTGTGGGGTTCCCACTGGCGTCAGACTAGGGGAAATGCCGGTGGGGTTCCCCCACATAAAATAGCCTATCAGCTAATTACTCTAAATAAATGTTGACTTGCTGCCCACGAGAGTGTTATATATGCCTTGGTCACCTATCGAGTTCTTACTAATTCATGGA